>RPOG01001615.1:11960-101984 GCA_008086565.1 Thalassoma bifasciatum | reverse complement strand
ATACTTGCCAATAATTTCACACAGAAAAAATAACAGGAACATATAAATATATTTTCATATATTTGGTTGCACCACCTGACATTTTTGGGTGCTCAAATTAAAAATACTAGTAGAATACTAATAGAAAACATAGTCCTTCACTCAGAAATATGTTTTTATCCATTTTCAAAGAACTTTTTGAAAATAAGTTTTTAGACCCTCTTTTTGTCATTGACCCATTTACATTTTTAATCGGAGCATAAATAAGTCTTAAGGGTGCTGATGAGCTCCCACCATCCTGACTGGCCTTTCACTCCACTTTCTCTAACAGACAGGTCGACTCACTCTGATGAACTCTGTTGACACACACACACACAGACACACAGACACACACACACACACACACACACAAACACAAATTGCCTCCATTGCAATTACCAAGCCATCCTCCAATTAGACAAAGGAAGCTGGCAGATTGTGACCCCTCTGCCACCTTCTGCCTGAACTGTTCTCCCCCTGCCTGCCATAATGAGAAGCTGCTTGTTTACTGCTGCGATGCTTTAAATTAGCCTCAGCTCAGCCTTTCTTTTCCCTCCATGAAAGCAGAAGCAGGGAACAATGAGGATATAGTAAATCTTTGCAACGTCCAAATGAGTAAGAGTTATAACAGAGCGAGGAGTGTAACCTGTAGAGAGAATAAATTAGCACTTTAAACATACCTGAACTAGCACGCTGTGTTTTAAAGAGGTGAAGTGCTGATATTAAGATCATCATGTGTGTCCGAGCTCCTCCTTCAGAAATTCCCAGCAGCCCGTGCTCTCCTTTGGTCCAACTGTGAGAAAAGGGATTGCATCATTTTCTCACAGACGCAGCACAGTGGGGTGGAGTTGCTTTCCTGTCTCACATACATGGCGGGGAGAGCAAAACATGCTTTCAACATCAAACTAAAGAAGCTGCAAGCCTTAGTGAGGAGAAAAAAACACAAATAATCAAGGGAATATCATGGTTATATATTTAAAATGATGAAAAAGCTGAGACATGAGCTTAAACCTAGTGTTGCAAAGACCTGTTTTTACCTCTCAGTTGTTTGTTTTTTAGGTTATTTTTCCTTTTTCAATACATTTCAATACAGTTTCATGAGTTCCTTTCCTCTTTTTTTAACTTTAAGTGTAAACATTGCAAATCTCCATCAGTGACTAACTATGGAAATTAAAGATTATAAAGATTATAACATTACTGGCACAAATCCGAGTGACAGCAAAAGTGGCTTATGGTACGCCAACGATTTCAAGTGACACCTGCCCATCCCCCAATAACACCTGCTTAGTTTGTGACGCCTGCAAATCTCTTATTGGCACAAACCATTTTCTTTGTGACCTCTGCGAAAAACTCAGTGGTGTGTGCCAATCATTCAGTGAAGATGAGATTTACTCTAGGTGTCACTAAAAAGTTCTTGTTCAATTCTTTTTTTATTTTTATCATTAAATTCAAAATACTTCTGTTTCGTATCCTGCACTGTCTCCTTAAAGTTGCTTGAGTCAGTTTTGTTTTGACAGGGATGTAAATGCTGGAAGTGATGTGAACTGACTCACACGCTTCTGCAGAGATCAATATCTTTGATTATGTTTTAATGTCAGTGTTATATTTTTTTGTCTCCTTCTTTCTCTCAGACAAAGTGATCAGGCACAGAGCGTGCAGTTTGAAGGACACCGCTCACGCTATATTTGCATCTGAGCTGGATCCTGAGTTCGACCGCATGTGTGAAGACATCAAAGAGACGCGAAGAAAGAAGGGTAAGAGCTTCACTAAGATGAAAAGAGTTGATTTGATAGTGTATCAAAAATAGGACAAATACCATATATTGAAGCACCTTATTTGCTCTTTCCTACATGTGAGCATTAGGGCTGGACAATTGATTCTATATTTGGTTAAATTGTATTATGTCCTGCTGCAATATTCTAATGTCAGTGACATATTTCTATAACCTGAAATGTGTCAAAATATCAGCTACACATTTTTGCAGCAGATGTTTTCTGTTCTACACCAGAGTTACTCAACCAAAGAGACAAACTGTTAAAAAACTACCTTTACAAAAGAAACTATACAAGTGGAGAAAAGAAGCAAAAACAGCAAATAGTAGCAATAAAACTTAGTTTGAGGTGGAAAAATTACCAAAAAAAGCAACAAAATTTGGTATTTAAGTGGGGTTCAAACCTGGAAATACTCAGAAAGTAGAAGAAAATTGGTCAAAAGTATAAAAAAAAAGAGTGAAAAGTGACTAAAATGGCCAAAAAGCATTAAAATGAGGAAGAAAATTTTGGAGGAAACTTAAAAGAATTCAGAAAGTCAACAAAAATGGCAAGAAAGTTGGGATGAAACTTGGAAATCAGTCTTGTTTGTTGCAAAAAATGGTCCAAAAGTAGCGAAAAAGAGTGAAAAGTGTCAAAAATGGGCAAAAACCTAAAAAAAATGGCAAAAAAAATTGGGAGTGAACCTAGAAAACAGTGAGAAGGAATCAAAAAATGGTCAAAAAGTGGCAAAAAAAGAAGGTAAAAGTGAGTAAAATGTGTAAAAATCAGTCCCAGTTGTAGTGGTAGTGGGTTGTTGTTGTTGTTGTGCTGTAATTAATGAAACTGTTCATGTTCTACAATCAGTTTGTTTAAAAACAGAGAAGATGGGAACCTTGAAATAATCACACAAAAAATTGAATTGTAATATAGGAAATGATAATTTGATTATTTCTGCAAATTGTTCAGCCCTTGTATTTCTGTGTAAAGAGTAGAAACTCAACTGAAAAGTATAATATTTGTATCTTAATCAAAACCTATTTGGAGTCAGACTGAAAAATAAGCTGTTTACTGCACAGTCCAGTCAGTTTTCTCAGCCTCAGTCTGTTTTGAAGAAAAGCTCTGATATATTACCTCAGAGAGCAGAAACTTACTTCTGAGGAGGAAACAAATCAGCTGGGTTGCCCCCGTGGTTTTGATGCAGCAGTCAGCTTTAATGTGGTGCAGAAGGTGCAGAAAGAAGCGACGCCTCGGGGTCCAGTCTCTCAGACACAACCTTCTGTGTTCGCTGTCTGCCTGCTGCTCTGCATCTCTACTCAGCAAACAGCCTGGAGTCAGGCTGGGTGACACACAGGTGAGCTTTATGTGCACAGGAACAGAGAAAAAACACACTTTAGATATTTAGTGTTACCTTTGATTTGAGTGCAAACGTAAACGTGGGAATTGATAAGCGAACACATGGACTTACACTGAGCACAGCCTCTGCACCAACAGAAGAGGAGTACAATGAGAAATGCACGGTTAAGATAAGTTATAAAATATATTTTTAATACTTTCTAAGTGATCTTAAAGTCTCATCAAGTGAAAATAAGGTTATCAGGGCTAAAATAGTTTATTTCTAGATGCCATTTCTAGGTTTCTTGATCAGGTCAGACTGGTTTGGATTGATTTACAGCAAGTCTCCGTTTCTGTGACAACACAACACCAGCTGCAAAACCTTAGCAGAGAGAAGAGATTCTGTGTTTTCGCTGCTGAAAACAATTTCTTAGACTTTGGCCCAATTCTAATTCTTTTCTTAACCCTCAAGCTCAACCCTCAGTCTTGGTCGCCCCCAAAACCAAGTGTTAAGGGCTATTTTGTGACTTAGAAATGGGACACCCCTTAAATGCAGATACATCTTCAGACTGTAGGGGGCCGCATTGTGCCAAAGCGGCGTTCAGTCTCTCAATTCAGAAGAAGAAGAAGAAGAAGGAAACGGAGGCATTTACAGGATCAGAGACAATGCCGTCTGCAGCTGTGTTTATGTCTTTTGCGTGGGTTTTGGGCATCTTTTTGAGATTAGCCCAGTCATCTTATACCATTATCGGCACAAGCATGTTATATAGGCTGTTATCTTGATAAACAATTACAGTACCATGGAGAAAAATGACCATTTTGTAACGTTTGCGAACTTAAACAACAGGAACAACACACCGGCTCCTATTGACAAAAGATCGTGAAATAAAAACAGAACAACAAGGTAATTAATCCATAAAATGGGTCCAAAATATGATAATACAATGGTTTTTGTAATATTTATGTCTCCATTAAAAAAGAAAATACATTTGTAGCTCGCCTTCTTTGACGCCATGTGTATCTGCTGAAATGCGCAATGCATTCTGGATGTCCCTTAGTCCCAAGGGTGGTGTTTATAATAAAAATATTTATTTCTTCTTCTTCAGAAGGTTTAGTCTCCTTTTGGCTCTTTCCTGAAGTTTCTTATATCCCCGATAAAAACTACTCACGAACGGCAGCTGTCAACTATCGTAAAATGAAACTTATATCGCGGTTTTTAACATCCAATAACTAATGAGAAACTAACTTCTCAGAAAAAAACACCTGAACACCATGCAGCCAAATGACATCATCATACTACCTTAGAGTAAGGATGAGAGAAACGTTTCTACCAGGTATCGTAATTTTTTAAAGTTTTCCCGGCTCATACCTGGAATACATGGGGAGGCGGGGCTTATGACCTATACTGCAGCCACACACCAGGGGGCGGGGCTTATGACCTATACTGCAGCCAGACACCAGGGGGCGGGGCTTATGACCTATACTGCAGCCAGACACCAGGGGGCGGAGCATCTGCTGGAGGCTTCAGTTTGAGCTGAACGTCGTTACGTCCACTCATTATACAGTCTATGGTCCAAACTTGTAGTTTTTAGTGTGGCAGGGTTCCTACCATCCACCTCGAAGTTACACGGTGCCAATGAAAGCGACACAGACCACGACAGAGGGTCATTCAACTCACTGTAAAGTGGTGGATCATGACAATGGATATAAGGATTATATTATGTTTGAAAAACGACATAGTGTTGGTATAAAGTACGTCCTCTGCTGCACACATTGCTGCCCTTTTTCTTTTACAATTTTTATACATATTTTAAAGTTCGTCAATATATCGAGTGAATTGCTCAGGAAGTGTTAGTGACTTTAATTTTGAATCATCTATAGTTTGCAAACCCCAAACCAGTGAGCGTTTATAGACTTCAGGACTTGAGCTGCCAAAGTCTTTCTCCACCAGGAAACTCATGAAAGAGGAAGCAGTTTTCAGGAGTCATTTTGTTGCTTTTGGTTTCCTTTTTTTTTCTTTATCAAACTGAAAGCTCTGAATGTGAAATGAATAGTGCAGGAGAAGAAGTCAGCCTCTTAAAAAGGAGGAATACAGTGGTGTAAATATTTCATCTTTCACTCAGGGTCCTGCAATGAAGTGATCAATTAGGCCGGCGCAGCGTGATGTCCAATTACCGCAGAGTTGAGAATCTCCAAAGAGTATCCGGGGGGGATTTCTCTCCCCCGTGATGAGATGAAAGAGCCGTGATCAGTTTTGACATCGAGTTATATTCAAGCGATTGGCTGGAGTTGAAATGGTTCGTTTTTAGGGTTTTATGTCTCAGAGCCCCACCTCTCCATTTCCTTTTACTCGCACTGGAGCTTTATGAAAGTTAAAGCTGCTGGAAGTGATTATAGTTCCAGTTTAAGTGATAATATTCAGATTTATTGACACTTCTTTGATTATCTTTCTTTTCCGGATGAATTTAGTGCTTTTCTGCTCCCTTTTCTGTGTATACAGAGAATTTGTGTTTAGCTTTTAATACGATACAGCTGTGAAAAAATGGGTTAGAGAGGTAATAGAATAAGCAATACTACAAACCATAGGTACAAAATAAGCAGTAACTTAAAGCAATAAGTACCAAAGGTAAAGCAATATTTACATTATATACATTATGATTTCAGCAGGATGAACTGTCTATGAGATTATTCTCATAAATCTATGACCTTAAACTTGTAAATATGTAACTTCATTCTCATAAATCTCTGACTTTATTCTCTTAATTCTGTAAGATTTTCCTCTTAAATGTACACTTTTATTCTCTTAAATCTATGACTTTGTTTCAGCAAATCTACAACTTTATTCTTGTTAATCTACAACTTAATTCAATATCTACATTCTCTTAAATATGTGATATTTCTCTCTTAAATCTACAACTTTTTTCCGGTAATCTATAACTTTTCTCTCATAAATCCACAACTTTTGTTTTATTAATCTACAATTTAATTCCATATATGTACGACTTTGTTCTCTTAAATCTGTGGGATTATTCTGGTAAATCTGACGTTATACTTGTAAATCCACAACTTCATTCTTCTAAATCTATGACTTTATTCTCTTAATGCTGTGAGATTTTTTTGTCTTAAATCTACAACTTTATTCCGGTATATCTATAGGAAATATTTTTGTAAATCCGCAACTTTATTCTAGTAAATCTATGACTTTTTTCTTGCTAATCTACAATTTAATTCTATATATGACTTTGTTCTCTTAAATCTATGGGTTTATCCTTTAAATCTACGACTTTATTCTCATTAATGAGATTATTCTTGTTAATTGTTGACTTTATTCTAGTAAATCTAAGAGATAAGTCTTGAAAATTTCATTTTTTTAATTTTAATTTTTTTACTTATTTCATGTGACCCTAATTCTCTGTTGTCACATTTACATTAGAAGAAAATGTTTTGTTTTTTTTAATCTCAGTAATACCTTGTTAATAATCTATTAAACAAACCTGTCTGGCTTTATGACAAACATATTTGGCTGATTGTTTAACAGCTTATGGGATGAAAAAGAAACTCCAGATGCAGGGAATGAAATGACAAAGGCATATGGAAGCCCTGAAGTGCAATCCATAAGAACAAATAGGAACAAATACCAGGAAACACAACAACCATCTGAGTTTATGAATCGTATGTTGTTACAGGATTTAATAATAATTTGATGCAAGGCCAAGTAACTTATGTTATGATCTAAAGAAGGCCGACCTAAGGGGTGAAAGTCCAGTCAGACCCAGTAACTGATCCTTTTTTTCCCCTGCAGACCTGGAAGAGCCAGCTCCAGCGGTGGCAGCTCCAACTGTGGCAACGAGGAAGCATCAAAGTGCAGGAGAGGAACCGGCGAAGAGCAGCCCCCAGAGCGAGGCCACGGAAAAACACTGCACCCCCAGTAAGTGTCCAGAACATCTCTTCAACTACATTTCAACCACGTGTTCACCCTCGGCTGAAAAAAACACTGAATTAATCACGATCTGTCCAAACATATTTTCACCTAAGTCTACATTTCGCGGCGTCTGTGTCGCCCATTGACTGTATATAGAATAAACAGCGTGCTTCCGCCTGTCACCGTTCTACGTTTTTGAAGCCAAAAAACCCCGTTTCTCTAGCCGCCATTGTGCAGCCAGAGTCTGCGCAGTAGAGAATTTCCGGTGGAGCAGAGTCAAAAAGAGAAATAAAAATATTTATTTCTTCTTCTTCAGAAGGTTTAGTCTCCTTTTGGCTCTTTCCCGAAGTTTCTTATATCCCCGATAAAAACGACTCACGAACGGCAGCTGTCAACTATCGTAAAACGAAACTTATATCGCGGTTTTTAACGTCCAATAACTAATGAGAAACTAACTTCTCAGAAAAAAACACCTGAACACCATGCAGCCAAATGACATCATCATACCATCTTAGAGTAAGGATGAGAGAAATGTTTCTACCAGGTATTGTGATTTTTTAAAGTTTTCCTGGCTCATATCTGGAATACATGGGGAGGCGGGGCTTATGACCTATACTGCAGCCAGGCACCAGGGGGCGGGGCTTATGACCTATACTGCAGCCAGGCACCAGGGGGCGGAGCATCTGCTGGAGGCTTCAGTTTGAGCCGAACGTCGTTACGTCCACTCATTATACAGTCTATGGTGTCGCCTTGTTGTTCTCTGTTGGTTACGCACTGTGTTGTAGCACCACAGTGAACCAGATGTATGTGGTGTCAGACACCTGCCTGCACACACACACACACACACACACACACACACACATATATTTCTCAGCAGTGGAGAAACATCACACTGAGCGCGCTCATTATCGAGGCCGCTCTCTTCTAACTACTTGGAAACACCACCATACCACAGAGCAATTACATGCCCACCTGTGGCCGACAGCAGGTGCCTGAGGGTGAACGGAGGGCTGGGAATGGGCAGGGGATCGGACTAATGAGGTTGTTACCTAAGTAAAACCCAGGTAAGCAGGTTTAGTGTGTAATCTATCTAACGCCTTTGAGCTTCTACCTGCATGTAAAAAGAGGACTGTGAAGCTGAGGCTGTAATAAGATATTAAAATTTAAATGAGAAACACAAGAAGTGAAGAAGTTTTGCATTTGAAACAAACTTCTCTTAGTGACACAACTTCTTCTATCTTCAGTAAATAAACATGATTTTATGAGTTGACACTTTAATGCAAGACTGTTTGATTTCTTCGCAGTTCACTTGTTCAACACTAGGTGGTGCTTGTCCCTCATGAGTTTCCTCTCAGTGAGAGTAAAGCGTTTTTGATGATCTCCTCCTGAGAGCTGAGGGTCTCTGTTGGTCGTCATCGATACTGTAATAGTCTCAGCGTGTGTGAGGCTCAGTCTCTGTGGTTTATCTTGTCCTGCCGAGCTCGGACTAAACAGTTATCTAAGCAAGGAAGAAATAACAGTTAGAAACAGTTAATCATTTCATTTACCACCAAAATGTTACACTCAGTGGTTTACTAATTTACACGTTTACACAAAAGTTTGTCTTCAGATTTTAATTAACTTTCAATTGAGGATGATGTCACATAATAACAGCAAAGTAAGGTACTTTCCATTTAATTAGATGTACATAATATGGTACAGCATCTTTATACACGTCAGGGCTGGGGAATTTATTGTGAATTAGTTTAAATCATAGAGCCAAACAGTTCGAAACAGACTTTGAAGAGGAAAAAGTGGCAAAAGTGGCAAAAACACCAGGAAATAGCACTAAAAGTGA
This sequence comes from Thalassoma bifasciatum, assembly GCA_008086565.1. Classification (NCBI taxonomy): domain Eukaryota; kingdom Metazoa; phylum Chordata; class Actinopteri; order Labriformes; family Labridae; genus Thalassoma; species Thalassoma bifasciatum. The sequence goes on along the minus strand of RPOG01001615.1, from coordinate 93,124 downwards.
GTTTAAGGTGGAAAAAATGATCCAAAAGTAGCAAAAATGGGTGAAAATTCTGAAAAAACATGCCAGAATGGTCAGAAAAACTCTTAAGAAGCTTGACATTTCTGTTTTAAATATAATTTTTTTTGACATTATGTAATATTTTAATATTTTGACACAGAGTTTTTATTCTCTGTAAGCCATATTCATCAACATTACAAGAAATAATGGCTTGAAATGATTTATTCTTTCTAAAATGAATCTATAAAATATCTGGGTTTCACTTTCTGATAAGTGTGACTGAAATTATTCAACTTTTTTTAATGATATTCTTTATTTTGAGATCCCAAAAATCCTTCTTTTCCCCCCCATGTTTGAGTTTTTCTTGTTCAAAAATCTCATCCACTTCAATATTACAATTGATATCAACTATACATAAGATAAGGAACCTAAAAGTAATGGCACAATAAATCACATTTAGATTATTTTTGCAAATCTTTCAGCCTTAATTTGCAGCATTTATTTTAAATTTCATATATATCGTGAAGTTGAAGTCTGTCTAAACTGCTCATTAAAGATGTGGATGTTACTTTCAGCTCTTCAGATGTCACAGACGTGGTCCACCAGTTTAGATTCTCTTGATGAGAGCAGTTATCAGCCTCCACCAGAGACTTAATTAATTAATTAGCTGATGGTGGGATTAATTTGCGACATCGGCTGCCATTTCTCACCTGGAGCACCTCAGCGGTGGAGGCAGCTATTAGGTTAATTGGTCACAGAGGCGGAGTTGTCTGCAGATACGTTTCTACTCCACGATGAAGAGAAAGCACATCTTTGGGGGAAGAGACGACCCTGAAGGCTGGAAAAGAGAAAGAGAATTCAGAAATAACCTTGAAATAACCTGATAGTCTAATTTTTAGTTGTAGATTATGATTAGACATCTAGATATTAAACTTTTTCAAGATCAGCCAGAAAGTCTTCAGGGCTCAAAGTATTGGTTATCACCCCCTTTGGCTATTGGCTATTTTTAAAAAAATTCTTTGAAAATGGATAAAAACATATTTCTGAGTGAAGAATTATGTTTTCTAACAGATTTCAGTAGTTGACCAACATTTCAAAGTTTTTAGGTTCATTATTTTTTAGTATTTTTAATTTGAGCACCCAAAAATGTCAGGTGGTGCAACCAAATATATGAAAATATATTTATATGTTCCTGTTATTTTTTCTGTGTGAAATTATTGGCAAGTATCTCTCAAGTGTCTGTAGTGACTCATACATTTTCATTTTGTGTGTTTCATTTCTTTTATTGGTGAATAAGATAAATAATTTGATGTTAAAATAACATTTCACATTATTACATTGGTTTTTCCACCTGACATGGAAATTGTTCCAGTCACCAATGAAGTGAAAAAAGCTTTTTTATCAGTATTTCAGAGAAATCTACAAACTTTTCCACTTGGTCACAAATGTCATTTGGGCTCCTCTGGCTGATGCAGTTTCCTGTTTCCTGTTTTATTCTCTTCACTTTAAAATAAAAGTCTAATGTTACGGTTGCACCACCCTGACATTTGACAAGGTGAAAATTACGGGACAAAAGTTTTTTAATTTTCTCAACAGCTTTAAAATTCTTTTTATTTGCAAAGAATGTTTTATTTAAAAAGGTTCAAGCATAAAATAATGCCACTGTATTTTTAATTTCCATTTACAATAACTGACATTCAATTTTTAGAGTTTAATTACTGTGGATACTTGTCAGGTCGGTACGTGGTGGACTGTAAAACCCCCAAACTCCTTGGTTTTGTGTTAAAAACATGTTATATTTTAATAGTTTAAAGATGTGTTCAAATAACACAGGTTTCATAGAATAAAGAAATACATGTGATGAAATACTCAATTCATGATGGAAGGAAATATTGCACTCAGACACAAAAAAAGGGGACGTCACCTCATTGACCCTATTAATAATTGATACTGGTCTTGATTAAACCATATTGGTCAAGCTCTAGTTGCTGTGATGAAAGTTGAAATTCTGTTTTGAAACTGAAGTTATATCCATGTATGCTAACCACTAGCATTTTAATGTAATTTCCCATATACATTAGCATCGAGCTAGCCCTGTTTTCTCTATAATCTGTGGTTCATTAGCAGATGAGTCACATGTTGAATCTAAATCTCTTGTGAGACAGTAATGTATGTTTCCTTGTGTTCAGTTTTACAGCTTTCTAAGTAAAACTTCAAGCAGAAAATCCCAAATCAGAGTTTTCTTGGCGTAATGTAAAGAATTCATAAGGGAATCTTAGATTTCTGAAATTTGGTAGAGCTTTTTCTTGCACCTCTTTCTAGGGATCGACTGAAAATCGGCGCCGATATTGGCATTTTGACACATCTCCTTCCATCTCCTTTTTTTGTCAATGATCGGCCAATGACGGATCATTTTAAAACCTCAGCCATAAATCAGGAATCTGAGAAATAGTATTTAGAAAGAACATATTTTGGCGCTGATAATCTCATTTTAAGTTGTTGATCACAACCAAGCAGAGTTTTTCAAGGTCATACAGAAAGTCCTCACAGTCCCCTTTTTTTTTTTTTTTTTTTTTTTTTTTTTAAGATATTTTTTGGGCTTTACTGCCTTTAATTGGATAGTGGAGGACAGTGGATAGAGTATGAAAGGGGGTAGAGAGTGGGGAATGACATGCGGGAAACAGGCCACAGGTGGGATTCGAACCCGGGCAAACCGCTCGAGGGCGAACCTCATGGTGCGCGGCCATATCCACTCGGCCATCTGCGCCCCTCCTCACAGTCCCTTTTAATGAACTTGTACTTAAAAGCATTCAAAGTTAAGTATTAGAGTTTATAAAATTCAAAATTTCGATACCAGTATTTTACTTTCACTGCAAATGAATTTTGGCCTCCTTGACGACTCATAATCAGTATCAATATTGACTCTGAAAAACCCATATTGGTCTATCTCTCCCTCTTTCCCTCACTCCTCCTCTCAGTTTGCCCAGAGCTGAAAAATAACATCTATAACCGCGTGGATGCTTTAAATGAGATTTGATATTAGCGACAGGGTCCAGATGGAGATGGACCTTGTTTTTGATGCGAAAGGAAACAGGGTGAAGGATGTGCTTTCTATTAGTCTGCATGAATGAAGCTGTCACAGTTTCCCTGCTCCCACCCTCCCACAGCCTTTCTCTCAAACCCCCCTTTCTCATACCACCACCCCCCCCCCCTCCAAGGAGGAGCAGAAATCCCAAAGCCCATTACCTGGGCCGCAGCTGTGGGTTCAAACGAAGGGCAACACATCATGGATCCGGTTCATGTGAAGTGTCCTCTATTCATTCATAATTAATACTCCCCACTTACTCTTATTTGCTCAAGGAGAATGACAGAGGTCTTTGTCTCATGTCAGTCAAAATTAAATGGTGTGAATCACCAAATTATTTTCTGATTTTATTGCTCGTTTTGGATTAAGACTTACGAAATTCTGTGCCTCGTTTTGGGTTTTGGGATTTTTCGTGGCTCAACATTGTTTTTCCCTGTTGTGAAGGTTGCCCCTTCTTCATCTCTTGAATTATTCGTCACAGAAAAGAACAGCAATTCTGCATAATGTGTCCTCCATTTGACTCCATTGTATGCCGGAGGCATCAATTCCAGGCTGCATTCATGTAGATGGGACCCCGCTGTTCCTCGTTTCCCTGTACAGCCTTATATCTCACATAAAAACCAGGCTGTTTCTTTCCCCGTTGTCTCTGTCAATCAATCACAAAACCTTGATGGGATGTTTGAAGTCACAATAAACATTACAGCTTTCTTCTACCTCAGGCTGAAGTGGTTACAGAAAAGATGGCCTGGCGTTTTGCCCGGGTAATGAGGTGCAGCCGACGCACCGCCTGTGACACGCTGCACACGCTGCACACGTCACAGTGCAGGAGGGAATATATTACCAGAAAATCACGTTTTGGTTTGATAGACACGATGCACGGCTGACGACAGTGGAGGGCAAGTCGTCAAAAAACAAACTTGAAGTAATTAGTGCAGGATTTTTCCTGGTGGAGCCAGAAAACAAGGGCACGCTCACCGCCACGTCTTCCAACTCCTGAGCAATCTTTGGGAGCAGCTGTAGATTTCTTCTGCTCCAATAAATGTTGTACCCATGTGTTTCTCTCCGTGGATAACCAGATCTGATTCCTCGCTGGCTTTCAAAAGAAGTCATTTAAGTTGGAGCAGACTCACTTGGTTTGGAAGAGGAATGGGAAATGAACACAGTCCACTTAAAACCTGCACCACTGTGTTCATGTTTCTGCCATTTAATAAGCAAGAGTTACACACACTTTTTTTTCACATGCTGCCTCTGAAGTAGTGTTTCCTTTTCTTTTAAATGTTTGCATATAAGCAGAGGTGGGTAATAATGCGCTACATCTACTAAAAGCTCCTGTGAAGACTCTTTAGATGGTACTGAAACCACCTGGAATTAACACACATGCCTCTTTATGTCTTTTATAACCAAACCAGAATAAAGGTGTTATATTAATTTGTTTTTTTGTTATTGTTTTTAATGTCTGTAATCGTGTTTAAGGGGTAGGTGACATGTGAGATGATAAACACTTCAGGACAAAGCCTTTGGTAATAGATTTTTTTGGGAGAGACAAAAAGACAGTTTAAGGAAGCAGGATTAGATATTTGTCAGGAAACACGTCTGTCACATGCCGAGGGTGAAATCGGCAAGAAAAGTCTGTGCTTCTTGTCCGATTTACAAGTTTGAAAGAGGCAAATTTTTGAGTTTAAAAGAGGCAAATCTGACATGATTATAAAATGGCAAATTGACGAGTATCAAAGTGGCAAATTTCACAGATTTACGAGCTCAAAAGTGGTAAATTCACAAGTTTAAAAGTGGCACATTTATCATTTAAAAGTGGCAAATTTTACAGTTTTATATAGTGGCAAACTTAAGATTATAAAAGTGGAAAGTTTAAAAGTAGCAAAATTATGATTTAAAGTGGCAACTTTGACATTTAGTTGCAAGCTTATAAGTTTCAAAGTGGTAGATTTACAGGTTTGAAGGTGGCATGTTGTTATGATTCAAAGTGGCAAACTTGCGAGTTGAATATTGGCAAATATGACAGTTTAAAAGTGGCAACTTCATAAGCTTAAAAGGGGCAAATGTGGCAGTTTTATAAAGTTGCAAATTTACTAGTTTAATGGTGGCAAAATGTCAATTCAAAAGTGGCAAATCTGCAAGTTTGGTTTCTACCAGATTCATACTTTGTAGATTATCGTTTCAATGCATCATGGACTAATTCAGCAGTTTTAAAACTTAAAACTTAAACTTTTGACTTGGCCTCATTTATAAGGAGATACTTTAAACTTGTAAATTTGCCACTTTATTCAAAGAATTTTTATCTTTAAGTGGCCCTAATACTCGTACTTTCGAACAGACCACTGCTGATAAATGATCGTGTTCAGTGGAAACAATATTTCTTCATCTTCCTGAGGGACAGAATTATTCAGTACCAGTGTCTTTGACCATAAAACAAAAGCCTTTTTTGCCTGAAACTAAATGTGCAGTGTTATGACTTTGTTATTAGACCTGGACACTGATTCTCCTGCAGCTACGTCTCAGCAACCAGGCAAAGATAATCTAGAGTTGCACTCTGACGGCCTGTGGCGCTCGCTAATACGTTCCTTACAAAGCATGAGAGGCCCAGAGCGAGCGAGCACTGAGGCAGCAGAGAGCACTGCTTAAGTTGCCATTTTGTGGGCACAGATGCCTCTGGGATCATTGTGGTATCAAGCGTTTAATGAATGTAAAATCATCCATGATGCCTCTTGCTGCTCTTCATTATTTCAGGCTGTTACTGTCTCTGCTGATTCATTCCAGGGCTTTTTACTTTGAACTTCTTCTTACATCAAGTGATGATACCTCCCTACAGATTATAAAGCTGTGTCTTATTCTTTTCTGATGCAGATAACGTATATAAACTGGTATATTTTCATTTCTGGCCGAAACAAATAAGCCTGGAGTTGCACGGAGATGATGAAGCGTTGCTGTTTGTTTCCGCTGTGCGTGCCAGACGACAGCAAGCTGTGCCGCCGCCTCAGGATGTTAGAAAGGTAATGGAGAGAAGAGAGGATGAGTGATGGGGAGGCTTTTGTTAGATAGTCGGAGGCAGCGCTGACGATGCCCAGTTATGAAAAATGGTTGTCGTCCTCCGAGAAGCTGAGATAAGTGTCACAGACCGTACAAGACACAGGGCAAGAGTTGTGCTTGTTGATTCCTTGTAATGTGTAAATATTTTATTGTTCCTGTATCATCATTATTATTCTTTCATGCATCCACCTGAGGGAGGTTTAATGAAATACTCACTTGTTTGAAATTCTGATGCTGTGCTTTCGATAATGAAGTGAACTGAAATTTCAACAACTACTGTTCCTCAGAAAACAATTGTAATTCAGCTTTTGTTTTCATTTTTGTGTTTTTTTTTGTATCCCTGCACTGCAGTTGATAAGTATATTTCTAGTAAACATCGAGGCTTGTTCTCGCTGAGCTGCCTAATGGGCTGTTTTCTTTCTCCGTCCGTCGTTATCAGCTGTAATTGAGCGGAACAGTTGCACAAACATGATGCGTGATTAGTTGAAATGACTTATGGATTTGTTGGTGGACTCGAAGTGATCTTTTTAGACCTTATGCTTTATTTTGAGCCGGCTAATTGGAAAAGGAATTGGTTATTTGTTTTCTTCTCTGGGTTCAACATTTTCAAAGGAAGGAAGTCAGAGGGTCTGTCAAAGCGTGATTTTTTGAAGATAAAGTTACCGGTTCTCTAATTTGAGTTATTACACTCAGTACACTTGTAGATAAACACAGGTTGACCTCTTTTTTTGTTTTGTTTGAGGAACCTTCTTTCATATAGCCTTGGATTTTGTCTTTGGATGGAAAACAAGAATTATTTTCTGTTAAGAATTGATAAGAAATGGTTCAATCCATTTACATCATTAGCTTTTATTCTTAACGATTCCTTTATTGATTCTTTACATTACCCCGGAGCAGATGAACCTTATGTTGACTATTCTTGAGCTAGTTTAGCTCAGCAGTCTCAACTCCTGTCGATTCCAATGAACCAGGGCCACAAAGAGCTGAATTAGAACTTTTACTGTGTTTTTTATGCTCATGAGTGGGTTTAATATTGAGTATTTATAATGAGGAGTGAGAGGAGCACCTCAGTAAAAGTCTGATTTACTGGAATGTCACTGGATGTGGTTGGTTGGTTTTGTTTTATTTATATACACTTTTACCCCTATTTCCATCACAATAATACCTTAATTTATACAGATAAGCAACACTTACTTACTTCTAATAGAGCTAGCTCATGCTAAAGTATATGGGGAATTACATTGATATGCTAGTGATTAGCTTACATCGATATAACTTCTGTTTTAAAACCAAATTTCAACTTTCGTTACAGAAACATATCACAATTCCTCTTTGTGAACAATACTTAAAACTCAATTTGGAAAATACCAACAGGTAAATGTTTCCCAAACAGGAAGTGCAACTATGGCAAGCTACAGGATCCAAATTTTGAAATGATCGGATGCTTTGTTTGTTTGTTTTCCTGTTTGGTGCGATCTGCTCTGCAGAACGTGTTTCTGCGGTACAGTCGGGCGAAAACAGCTGTTTACATGCTGAACCCTCGCTCCTATGATGTTAATAATTTCACTTTTGATAAGGTTTTGCCTATAATTTTCAAAGATAATCAACACTGTTAGATTATTTCAAACTATTTCAGTTTGTTTAGGTCTGTCAGTGCTTTCTGAACATATTGAACACATTTGTAAAAATACCGCGCTAATACCGAAAACCGTGGTAATTTTGGTCACAATAACTGTGAGCTTAAATTCCCATACCGTGACAAGCCTAATCAATACCCACCCCTAGTCCAGGTATATTTTATTCCCAGAACAAAAATAAACCAAAATGCTGATTGATATGGATTTCCTGTTTTGTTGCCCCCTAAGTTCAAGTCTGAATCAATTGATTTTCATTATCTGCCAAAACGGAGTACTGTATCACAATATAATGTGTATAACACCAACAATAACGATACTTAAATCTCTAGAGACCCTTTGTGATACGATCTCATTGAACACATTAAGACGGTAAACAAAACAAGAAGATTTCTGTTGAATCCAAACGTTAACGTGAGCCTCTTTTTGCTCTGTTTTGCTCACTGTCTTCAGGGTGGGAACAATCAATAGTAACCCCCCAACACCTCCGAGTCGACTGCAACACGGGACATTCTGAAATAGGATTAGCATCAGTCTAGACTCTGTCTGGGAAAGCTTTCGTGATGGCAGAGGACTTACAAGTCATCCATACCAATATCTACATTTTCATTCAAGAGGAATAGATGTTTCTTCTTAAACTAGTGTCTTTATGGAGCAAAGAATCACTTGTTTGTAACTCTCAATGATAGATCATCAACTTAAGCTTGAAACCATAAAAACACATTTTATTTTCAGAGGAGTGTAGTCGGTAGAAAGGGTTTTATATGGTAGAAAGAGCTAGAACACCACTCAAGCTCCAACAACAGGGATTTTGAAGAAAGTGTTTCATTAAAACAACAGCTTGTCAGTGTCCTCAGTCTTTCTCTGTGGGAAGGTGTTCGCTGACCTCCATTTATCAGCGTGAAAACTCATGTCAGTCAATTAAATCAGCCCAAACTGCTGCACATCTCCGTCCCTCGTTGCTCCTGACTCGCTGCGTGCCTGGATGAATGTTTTGGCCGGAAGCAGCGGTCTTTTCCTCCAGAGGGCTTTTCATACGCTGCTTTATGTGTGTGAGTGAGCGTAGACTGACAACCTGAGCATTACACGGAGCTGCTGGTGCATCGGGGCATATCTGTCCTCTTAGGGGGAGGGGGGGGGACACAGGCACTGCCATATAGCTGTTTATTTGCTGAGGGGCAGGAATGAATTGATGTGCAGACTGAAATATGCTTTCACTGTGACTTTTTTTTAATGTTAGTGTTTGTGCTTTCAGCCTTTATACAGAGAAAAACATGAGGTTGAACCTGAAAGAGCAAAGGAAACACAGCAGCTGTAGATTCTGTACATACAGCACATTTCAAACACCAAATAAAAGCCTCTGCCTTCCATTAAACCCCCTTTTTTACACTTGCCATCCTGTAGCTGTGAGTCTCATTTCAAAATCAATAACATAAAGTGCAACTTAACAATCGCCCAGTTAATCAGAGAGTTGAGAAACAGCTGTGAAACAAATTAAACTCAAAGAAAAACACATTTAATGTTCCTTATGTTCAATTTTCGTTTTCATCGTCCACAGTCAAAGCAATATCCTGTTTAATTAGGAGCTAAACAAGCTGTTTCCCCCTTATTTTCATGCCACTTCAAGCAAATTGATTTTAACCCTTTAATACCTGAGTCTCAAAATGCCTGTCATGGACTTTTTGCTTATTTCGACTATTAAATGGTTGGAAAGTGTCCTTAGTGTAAGTGCATAGTCCCATTTATTCTGGAAAGCTTTGAACTTTCAATATCTGGAGTTATTCCCAATGTGCTGCAAGTTGTTTGAGAGAAAAACAGTTTAAACTGAAGAAAAACACAAACAGAATTGGATTTAAGAGGATTAGTGAAGAGAAAACACTTCAATCAAACAGAGCAACTGATTTTAAGGGGTAAACTGAAAATTTGAATACGAACAAACATATACAATAATGTTTATGAGACTTTTTTCTCTTATTTTGTAAAAAACCCCCACAAAGTCTTCACTAGATCCTCCAGCATCTCACAGCTTCTCCCTCTCTTTGCACATAAGCCACTTAAGCATGGTTGCTCCTCGTCATGAGACAAAAACTGAAACTGAAAGTAGAGGAAAGAGATATTCAGCTGCTCACACATCCTGTACAGTACAAACAAGGCGTGGCGCATTGTTTTTATAAAGATTAGCAACAACAACAGCCTCAAATCAGACTCCCGCAACATGAAGAAGACTTGGAACACATTTTTGAAACAGCAGAAAAACTTAATGCGAGATATTATACCTACATACAGTACAAACAGCCCGTTACACCATTTTAAAATATGCATCAACATTAAAATACGCCCACATTGTACAAATTAGACATTGTTCTAAAAGAGTCACAACAAAATACAAACATCAAACTACACAAACAATCACACGTGAAGTAAAAACTGGATAGAGAGAGCTTCATTCATCCCATGTAGTGTTACCTTTTCTCACATGAAGTTGCTCCTTTAGTCTCAGAATCACACGGAAACTTCAGCTGAGGTTTTATATCTCAGCATTTTTGGAAAAAAAGTTGATGTGTATTAACCATTGACTGTATACAGAATGGACAGCGTGGCTCCGCCTGTCACCGTTCTACGATTTTGAAGCCAAAAAAACCCCGTTTCTCTAGCCGCCATTGTGCAGCCAGAGTCTGTGCAGTAGAGAATTTCCGGTGGAGCAGAGTAAAAAAGAGAAATATTTTATAAATAAAGAAGAAGAAGTCTTCCAAATCAGAGGAAAACCGAGAAAGGACTTCAAAGAATATAGGGGCTATTTTTGATGAGTGCTTGCCGTCGACAGTTGATAGCATTTTGCTTTGAATATAGCGCCAAAAATTGCAGGTTATTGATTACTGAAACTAACTTCTCAGAAAAAAAACACCTGAACACCATGCAGCGAGATGACATCATCATACTACCTTAGAGTAAGGATGAGAGAAACGTTTCTACCAGGTATCGTAATTTTTTTAAGTTTTCCCGGCTCATATCTGGAATGCATGGGGAGGCGGGGCTTATGACCTATACTGCAGCCAGACACCAGGGGGCGGGGCTTATGACCTATACTGCAGCCAGACACCAGGGGGCGGAGCATCTGCTGGAGGCTTCAGTTTGAGCCGAATGTCGTTACGTCCACTCATTATACAGTCTATGGTATTCACAGGTTTCCTTAAATGTTTGAGTGAAATTACCGTAATAACCACATATTGGCTGAAAAAGCAACATCTCAGCTTTTACAAACCACTGGAATTTTTTTCTGTTTGTGTGAACAGTTTAGGAATAAAGGACATTTAAAGCGCACTTTTGCAAATCTGTTAATGCCAACACATCTGTTGTTGAAGAGTTAAGGAAGGAAATGTGAAGGGAGCGACAGGGAAATCAAAGTGACTGATCTCCTTCACGTCCAGGAGCAAGGAAAGAATCATTTATTGATCCGGGCATTTTATTAAGTGTCAAGTGTGAAGAGTCATGATGATTGACAGACTGCTTTCTTCAGACCTTAAGGCTCTGTGACAGTCCTCTTTCTCCTGTTTTTTGTTCCTTGTTACATATTTTCCACATTTCTTTTCGTGCAAACGCCACCTCAATGCAAATCCACCCTCTACCCTTCAGCTGAACAAAGGTCACGGCTTGATGTTGCTGAAAAATGTCTCTCATTTACTTCCTCCTATGCACGACACAGCAAGTGGGACGGAGTAAAATCATAATGAAGAGAAATCATTAAATATACATAACCTTTATTTATGCTATATGAATTTTTAAAAGGGTGTTATCCACTTTGCTTGTCTTTTTAAAATGTCCCAGGGTGAGTGTTCGTTTTTTTCATATTTCTCAAGATAAATTCTAAATCATTAATGGTTTTTTTTTTTTTTTTTTTTTAAATAATCAGGAGCAATTTAATTAGAGTTTGTTCAACATTCAGCTGCATACAGCCTTTGTGCTGAGTTAATTGCAGATCAGTGGAATAACTCAGAGCGAAAAAGCCAGGCAATGCAGAGAAATGAAGAAAGAATACTTTTCTGGGAAATAGGAGAAAATACAACGTTTTGTTTTCTGTAAAAAGGAGAAATATGGCGCAAATACAAAGCCTTTTTGTTCCTCACTTCCTGAAAAATTACTGTAGAAGTCTTGATAGAAAAGGTCAATAAAAGCCTGAGCATTCACAAGACAAGTTTGTGCAACTTTTTATTTTCAGCTTTGGAGAAAACATATTCATTTGCTGCAGACGGTCTGAAGAAGAATTTCTGTTTTTCAGTCTGTTTGCAGTTTGTTTTGTGACACAACTCTAAACTCTGAACACCTCGCCATCAAAGCAGATGACAAAGGCGAAGGTGGATCAATACTTCATTAATGTTACAGGATTGGGGTCTCAACTCCAGTCGATTCCAATGAACCAGGGCCACAAAGAGCTGAGTTAGCTACAGGCTGAGCTCACACTGGGTCTGCATTCAAGTACATGGGCTTTTACTGTGTTATAAATGTGCATGAGCAGGTTTAATACTAATTGGTTATAATGAGGAGTGAGAGGAGCACCTCATAATGAAAGTCTGATTCACTGGAATGTCACTGAATGTGGTTGGTTGGTCTTATTTTACCTCTATTTTCATCCCAATAATGCCTTAACTCATACAGATGAGCAACACTTACTGACTTGTTTTCTCCACACAAACCACAGGATAGCATAATAATAGTAATGATAATAATAAGAAGAAGAAATTTTATAAAAACAGCGCCTTTCTTGACACCCAAGGATACTTTACAACAAGATTAAAATGCAGAAGTAAACAACACAAATAATTAAAAGCATACAATTATGGATATGAATCAAATAATAATAAAAATAATAATTAAAACTGCCTCTGTGCATTAAATTTTTCCTCACCTGGAAATATCAACGTGCCAATAAACACAAGAAGTTGTAACTTTCATGGCTGAAATATTACATTGACAGTGCAACGTAGAGATGGGCCGATACCATTTTTTTACATTCCGATCCGATCCGATATTTTAAAATTTAATTGTGCCGATACCCGATACTTACCGATACTGTAGGCAATATAGTAAAACCATTGACTTTATATAGAAGTGAAACACAAATAAAAATGTCTCAATTTCAAGCCATTTGTTAAATAGCGTTGCAACAACCTGAGTGCAATATGTAATGGCATTGTATGAAAATGGTATGAAAATTTGAGCTCGCGGTTATTGTGACCAAAATTACCACGGTTTTCGGTATTATGTGTTCAATATGTTCAGAAAGCACTGACAGACCTAAACAAACTAAAATAGTTGAAAACAATCTAACTGTGTTGATTATATTTCAAAATTGTGGGCAAAACCTTATCAAAAGTGCAACTATTAACATCATAGGTTCAGCATGTAAACAGCTGTTTTCGCCCGACTGTGCCGCAGAAACACGTTCTGCAGAGCAGATCGCACCAAACAGGAAAAAGCCTCGAGACAAAGCATCCGATCATTTCAAAATAAAACACCATGTTCCTGCTCCAAACTTGAGCAGACACTTGAGAATAACTAATGTAGGGAGTAGGAACATGGTGTTTTATTTTGAAATGATCGGATGCTTTGTTTGTTTCGAAGCTTTTTCCTATTTGATACGACCTGCTTTGCAGAATGCGTTTCTGCGGTACAGTCGGGCGAAAACAGACTCGCAGTGAAACAGTTGTAGCTGCTGTCAGTGTCTCCTGAAACAGACGCTCAGTGGCGCGCGCTGAGTGAACGCTCTGACTGAAAAGAGCGGAGCTCAGCGCAGCGCGCGGCACTGACGTTCAGCGGAGCAGACGCTTCATGTGTGAATCTGGGATTTTATTAGAGGGATGATAATCTGCTGAGCGCTGTGGACTCCTGCTGCCGCCATGATTCAATTTCTAATCTCAATAAAGTTCAAACGGAGGCTACACAGTGCACCTGCGCAGCTAGTTGAGGAGATTCTGATCAAGATGGGAAACCACGGTTTTTGACATGACGACGGTAATTGACAATTGTAGTTGTTTAGCCTGGAGTTGTACCAGCTCCCCGTGTTCTTACTATTCGTGCTCGCTATTTAGATGCTTGATCAAATTGGTGGTATTGTACGTCGAAAAGCTCTTTCCACCCCTCGGAACCATTGTTTCACACACATTGCACTTTGCGTGGCTACTTTTCGGCGTCTCAACTGAAAAGAAATCCTCACTTGAGAAGCCATGCTGTGCCGCTCACAACCAAAACACCCCTCTCCCTCTGTTCTGCCAGCGTGCTTGCACTGCGCTGTGTGTGTGCGTCATCACGTTAAGACTACGCCTCCTGCACATGTGGTGTGTGAGTGAAGGAACGCTGCAGGCTGCAGCACAGGCCGCTATTTGTTTAATATCGGATCGGGTTTCATGCCTCATGCCCCGATACTTGCCGATACGTAAATTAATTCAGATCGGCACCCGATACCGATACTATATCGGGTATCGGCCCAACACTAGTGCAACGTGTGCTTTAAATTGAAATTGTGCATCAACACACTAAATGTTTTAAAACCCCTATGTTATTGTAAGTCTATGGGAACAGTGCTTCATTATTATGACTAATGTATAATAGTGTTTAACTCTGGAGTAGGTCACTTCACCAACATTAACAAATGTTTTATCTTGGTCTGACCAACCTTTAAAGTTTTATTGAAGGATAAACTTCTTGATTTAAAGAGTAAATTTGGAGGGTGACACATGCTGACCAAGAGACGCTTCATCTCTCTCTGGCTAACACAGTTTATTATTGTAATCCAAACTGAAAAGGCCGTGACCACACTGCAGACAATATGCCAAAATGAAGACTTTGTACTCGCCAACATCCTCACAAAAGCACTCAGACCAGATGAACTCTGCACTTCACTGCAACATAATCATCTCAGTGTGGCTCGCTGCCACGTCCGTTGGAAAAACAGCTCTTGTAAATTGTCAAACTGATGTCAGCTCTTATGTACGAGGACAAAAAAGAAAAGATTCATCTGAGCCAAAACAGTCATCAGAAGTTCTGAACCAGAGTTTTCTAGGGAGACTGTTATTTATCTGCCAAACTAAGTCAAAGTGAGTCTGTCTGCTCCAGCATAACTCAAAGAATCAATAAGGAAATCGTTAAGAACAAAGACTTAAGATGTCGATGGATCTCATTGATTCTTAACAGGAACCAGTTCAGTTTTACACACACGTGTCTTGAGTATAAAGCTTTTGGGAAAGATTGTTTTTCCTTGGGAATGTTGAATTTTGTTTTTCTTATTGTTGCTGATTTAACTTTGTTTTTTTTAACGTTTTATTTTATCTTTTTTAACTTAGAACAATCAAGGATATTTTGCAATACATTATTGTTAAAAGTAAAGAGTGGAAGTTGGGTCTTTTTGTACGACAGAGGACAGGGGCCATGCTAAAAAGAAATAAAAAACTAAACTCACAAGATAAATCTCTTAAATTTATGAGAATAAAATCATAATCTCATGAGGGTAAAGTTGCAAACGCACAAGAAAAAAAGTCATAAACTTACGAGAATGTGGTTGTAAACTTGCGCAGATGAAGTCATACACCAACAAGAATTAAGTTGTTTACATACAAGAATATAGTTGTAAACTAAACTTTGAGGGATAAAGTCATAAACTTATGAGAATTAAGTCATAAACTGAAGAAAAAGAAGTCGTAAACTTATGGGAATAACGTTGAAAGCTCATGAGAATAAAGTCGTAAACTTTTGAGAATAAAATCATAAACTTATAAGAATAAAGTAGTAAACTCACAATAATTACTTGATGAACTTATGAGAATAAAGTCGTAAACTTACGAGAATTAAGTCGTAAACTTATGAGAATTAAGTCATAAACTTGTGATAATAAAGATGTAAACTTTTGAGAATTAAGTCGTAAACTTATGAGAATAAAGTCGTAAAGTTATGAGAATTAAGTTGTAAACTTATGAGAATTAAGTCGTAAACTTACGAGAATAAAGTCGTAAAGTTATGAGAATTAAGTCATAAACTTATGAGAATCAAGACATAAACTTATGAGAATAAAGTTGTAAACTTATGAGAATAAAGTTGTAAACTTATGAGAATTAAGTTGTAAACTTATGAGAATTAAGTTGTAAACGTATGAGAATAAAGTTGTAAACTTATGAGAATAAAGTCGTAAACTTATGAGAATTAAGTTGTAAACGTATGAGAATTTGTAAACCAACAAGAATAATGTCTTGAACAAATGACAATTAAGTTTCAAACCTGCGAGAATTAAGTCTTTAACTTACAGGAATAAAGTTGTAAACTTATGAGAATTAATTTCTAAATTTATGAGAATATAGTCAAAAGTTTTCGTCCTTGCGTGAGAGGAAAAGCTTTCAGTGTTTCAGTGGTTTGATGTAACTTTCTGTCAAATTTATAAATGTTACTTTTTACGTTGTGAAAACTTCACTGAACCTTGATTTGAAGAAAATCAGGAATTAAATTGAAATCACGATATCTGCCAGAAAAAACAGTTAGACCTTTTTCTAAAATCATTCAGCCCTACACTGACATTTATGTGTGAGACTCGGGGGCAAATTAACACCAGCTGCTTAATTACAGCAGCATTACCTTCTTAATTATTCTTCCCTTTGTTCTTGTGTTTTCATGCAAAGCAGTGTGGGATTTCACTTTTCAATTTCCTTGCTGCTCATCCTCCGTGGTGAGAAAGGAGTTTACATACAGATTTATTTCCTTCTCTCCCCGGTTTTTCCACAGTGGACGTCATTATTCCTGATGTGTCAGTGCAAACATGAGCTCCGGTTTAAAAATATTCAGAAAAGAGAGAGAGGAGGAGGATTGTGCTGCACAGAGACTTTACAGTGCAGACTTTCTGTGCTCAAAGCGTTCAGGGAAAAGGCTGATTTATTCCACTTTTTCTCACTCCTGACAGTAGATTGCCTCTGTGCCCCGGATAAATTTAAAGCAGAGAGGACTTTAGATTTTAAGAAGTCTTATAATTGTCATCTAATGTCCCGATCCATATCCAAGCTAAATTACACAGCCGAGCAGACGTGTGGGACTTTTCCAAACCATCTGTCTTTTTCTTTTTGAACTTATTTTATGGAGAAATACTGTTATTATCCAGAAGTGCTCTGAAATATTTAATATCAAAATCTGTCTGATGTGACTCAAGGGATGAGTTTCAAAAGTTAAAGGCTTTTTTTTAGTTCAGATGTTCTCACTGTCGGGTCATAGTTCTGCTGTTCTTTGTGTTTCTGTGGCTCTGGTGTAAAATTTTCTGGAAAACTTCTGTTTTTTTCTTCCATTTTTATTTCTAGTGTCTGTCTAAGAAAAAGCAACAATTTTTGGCAATTATCTTGGCACTTTGCATTAGGGCTGGGCAATTAATTGCACCTTAGATTAAATCACAATATTCGTTTTTTTTCCAACCCTGTTAAACCAGAGACAAATTACTGAAAGCTATTTTTGCGAGAGACAGAATTTAAGTGGTGAAAAGTGGCAAAAATGGCAAGAAGTAGTAATAAAAGTGAGTTTAAGAAGGCAAAAATGACCCAAAAGCAAAAAAAAAAGGCACAAAATTGGAATAAAACTTGTGAAATGGTGTTAATGTAGCACAACTATTCAGAAGTCAAACATTTATATTTAAAATATTATTTTTTTTATTGATTTTATGTAACATTTTATAATGTATCTAATTATCTGAGACATCACATTTTGGGTTTTCATTATCTGTGAGCCATAATCATCAACATTTGAAGAAATAAAAGCTTGAAATAATTCACTTTGTGTCTAATCAGTTTACATAATATCTTGGTTTCACTTCCTGAAATAAAAGACAAAAAACATTTAACTTTTTCACAAAATTCTACTTTTTTTAGAAGTACCTGAATATGCAAACAGAGTTTCTTTGGTGGATTTTTTTTTTAAAGGAAATCCATCTTTTCTCCATCATATTTGTGTTTTTCTTTGTGAAAATTAGGATTTTAATGATAAAAAATCCCCTTAAATATAGCAATACCTAAAAACTTTGAAATAATGTTGACAAATACTTATTGCAGTATTAGGAAACATGATCACAATTAGATTATTTTTGCAAATCGTTTAGCCTTAGTTGATATAGTTTTTTTTTTTTTTGTTTTAATGTCTTTTGACAACTCTGAAATAAACTTATATTGGTGATTTTGTTCAATATTTTATATATTGTGTTGATTTTATTACGTCTGACTTTTAGGTTTTCAGTTAGATCTTTTTTCTTACTGCTGATATTTTCATTGTGTATTTATCTTTGTTTTATTTTCTCTCTTTCTTCTCTCCACCACAGATCACATAAAGCGAAAGATTCGCCGTCGACCGTCTTGGGGGCGGGGCATCATTCGCAAGAAGAAAAGCTACAAAAAAGGGACAGAAGAGGAGGAAGAGGAGGAGCCTGAGCCAGAAGTGGAAGCTACCGGACCGAGCGACTCGTGCGTGACGCAGGACGAGGAATCGTCATGTGACACGACGGGTCCCCAGCCCAACGGCCACCACCCCCACCTCCCCTCCACGGAGGAGGAGAGCTCCAACGAGCCTCCTGTGAGCGTCGCTCTCACTTCAGGAGCCTGTGACGTCAGCGAAGAGCCGACGCTCATGGAGGGAAACCCCACAGCCAAAGAGGCAGAGAAACAAGAGAAACACACCGAGCTGCAGAGTCAGAGAGAGAGCGCTGAGCCGACAGTGGAGGAGAAGATGGAGAAGATGGAGGCCGCGCAGGTGGGGGCGGACGTCCAGCCTTCAAAGTCTTCAGGTGCTGAGTGCAGCAGCAGCAGCGGCGGCAGCGGTCTCTTGGAGTCACATTGTGTGAACGGGAACGATTCGATGGACAGCCTGGACTCACAAAGCCTTGATAAGAGCAGTGAAGCTGACAAAAGGACTCAAAGCCCTGACGGCTCTAACAACGCAGATCAGGAAGAAGAGCACAAAGACAAAAGTGAGAGCAAATCAACTCAGGAGAACCCCCCCCAGGAAGAAAGGACAGAGAACGTAACAGAAGAGCAAGAAAAAGAAGGTAGGAAGTTTGCTGAGATACAGTAATCTGACACACGAGGAGCATTTCTCAAACATGCCTATGACCAAAAATAGTGCTTTTCAAAACTCAAAGACACTTAACAATGAAAAAGAAATACATAAATACATACATCAAGTAAAATAATCCAGACAATAAAACAACAGTACAGTCACAGATTAAAACTGAAAAAGGTGAGTTTTTCAACAGACATTTAGAGAGTTTAACCGATACAGCAGCAAAAATATATCTCACATTTCACTAATTATCTGTCAATGTAAAATACATCACATGAAAAAGCAGCGTTGGTTTTCGGCGTTTCCTTTTTCGGTTCACTTCAAAAATAAAAGAGGCCGTTTACAGTGATTTAAAACACTCTCATGTTCATGGTAAAGTTTGCAGAGAACACTAAGAGGACGCTGGATCAAACTTTGAGAGTAGATTTTTTTTTAAGAAGCCGTATTGACTACAGGATTTATGAGAAGATTACTGATTCACTCCGAACAATATCATCAAAAAAAAGCACTGTGAAGGTTTAATGCACATGTGCACAACTCAGTGTGACATCAGCGTTTTCAGTGAAGACTCTGGCTTTTGTCAGAAAAATTCCTCTCTGGAGGGCGTTTTCAAAAAATTGCATCTTAGGTCGGCTGAAACACTGTTTACGCATCAATATTTTTGTGTTTCACCCTAAAACCGTTCTTGTGTAAACATCCGTAAATCTGAACAGTGTGTGAAAAAGTGGACTTACAAAAGACATTTATTTACATGAGATCACAACCAATCAGAATCAGAAATTACTTTATTGTCCCGTCAAGGGAGATTGATGCTGCAACCGGAGCACACAAAGAACAAGACACAATGACAATAGTAAAAAGTCTAAAATACAGAAATGATAGACAACACAATGACTAAAAGAGGTAAGATAAGAAACACCATACACACATATAAAGGCGATGACATGTTAAGACCAGAGCTCAAACCAAAAAAATGGAGAGTAACATACAAGTTAATGCAGAAAAGTGCGAAGTGTGAAAGTGCATGTAGGGCAACAATGATGATAGTGCAAGAGAAACATAAGCAACCAACAAACTAATTGCCATTAAGTAAATGAATTGCACTGGGGATAAAAGAGCCCTGAAATCTTTTAGTGCTCCTCTTAGGAGCCCTAAAACGACGGCCAGAGGGTAAAAGCTCTGGACCTGTCTGTTATAGATAGAAATCAGCCCCGTCTGCTGAGTTCCAGAGATTTTTCCAGCTGTTTTGACCAAAATTCCGAGACGGTTTCTACTGGACAAGTTCATGTTTCCAAACCAAGCAACAATAGAAAAAGTAAGAACAGATTCAATAAAACTTCTGTAGAATAGAGTCATCATCTCAGAAGACACCTGAAAGGTTCTCATTTTCCTCAGAAAGAATAATCTTTGCTGAACCAATCGTCTGGTTTGGTGATGTAATTAACCCTTTCACTCTGGTCTACCTGTTTGTAATCGTGCGCAAACTAAACGCGTCTTGGCCAGGCTACAAAATAACACAAAGTTGATAAAACCAGTTGTAGGTTAATCAGTTTGTGGTCGTAGACATTTAGGATGTTTTATTATCAGTGCAGGTTCGTCTGTTCCTTTGTTACTTGTGCCTGAAATTGAGGCAGAATTTGGTGTGAAGTTGGTGCTCCACTCACTCCTCACTCTGTGACGCGTTCACTGCAGCTTCTTTCAGAGCTGACAAACATTTTAACAGAGGTTTTTACTCATTTTTGGACCTGAACAGAAATCATTAATGACACTGAGGCTTCTAACAGTAAGTTAACAGTGTTGATTAAAGTATAAATCTAGGATGTGTAAATTAAATGTTTGAACTCTGCTGTAGTTTGATTCGTCACATCCAAGCTGCTCACTCCTTGCAGACTTTGTTTTTCTGACTTTCTTTAACGCCACTTTTCATTTCTCTCCTTTTTGCCATGATACGTTCCTCCTTGTCGTAAATACAGTTTACGGGCATTATTTCAATTAATGTTTTCAGCCGCTTGATTCATCAGTACCTTATGTATCAGTATTATTTCTTGTACAGTAAGTAATTTTCATTTGTTTAGTTTTACCTTTTGTCTTCATTCAACCCTCATGTGTTTACATCATTGGAATCAGTTGATAATAACTTACAATAATGTAAAAATCACATAATCTTAAACAAACTGTTTTGTTTTGATGCCATAATTTGCCTCGTGAACACACTGTGCATTGATTATGAATTGCACCGTGGAATGAAATGGAATAGTAAGACACCAAAAGATTCACATGCCTACAAACTGATACTAAAACTAAGCATTTTCAGAACATAAAAACTAAACTTAACTGGAAACTGGCCTCTAAAACTAAGTAAAACTAAACTGTAATTGAAAATAAAGCTAAAATTTAAAAAAAAGAAAATGCAAAACTATAATAACCTTGTTTTAAACCTGTAAGTTTGCTGTGATACATCTTTAGTCACTCAGTGATGAACACAGAGATTATCTCGTTGGGGAAACTAATCTGACACATGAGGAGCTGGATTTGTGGTGATTTTTGTTTTTGTGTTTAATCAGTTTTGGGTCACGGGGTAAATAACAAAAACATCCATCACTTCAGCAGAAATGAAGGCAAACTATAATTAAGTGAGGTATCGCTGTTGTTTTTCATTACACTGATGTTCTGAGTTTAAAAAGCGTCTCAGGGGAGAGAGAAGAAACAGGTGTGAGCTCTCACCCACACACTTTGCCTCCCCTTCATTTTACTTGCTAAACGTTTGATCTTTATACTTGATAAGCAATTAAGCATGTTAACAAAATGTACTCAAGATTTGGACATCCAGACGCTGCCTGCTCTGCATTTTAATTAGTCTGAGAGGTTGGTGTTTGATTATCATCCAGCTCCTCTGATTTACAGTCTGCTTTCAAAATAAAGTGCCTGAGTAATGAACCATCACTGATGCAGAATATAAAAGAGATTTCCTCTGGCATTCAGCAAAGTTTAAAGAAACTCCAACAACTGTTTGTAGCTATTGTTGACACTGACCCTGAATCACAAATAGGGCTGGGGGATATATTGAATATACTCGATATATCGCGGGTTGTTGCTCGTGGGATGCATAAAATAACTATATCGCAACCATCGAGTGTAACTCTCCTGTGCAAAGACGCTGCTTTGCCACCTGTGTGATCCTCGCCTAATTATCTCCCAGCTCTTCACCACAAAGAAGAGAAACAAACGCGGCGTGTACTTAAGGTTCAGTTTCATTCTGTATGAGCTTCATTTGGCGTTATTTACCGCTGAATACCAAAAAAATGCGAGCTGAGATGTTTTTAGAAAACAAAGTTTAACAGTGGCACCACAAACGTTCACAAAGTCCTAATAACGCTCTAAAAATAAAACTCTGAGCTGTTAAGTAAACAGAGGAAGGAGGAGAATCCTCAAACTGTCGTGTTGCACATTAAAGATTCCCACAGACGTTTCACGGAGCATTCATTCACACGTTTCAGTTTATTGCCCAAATAACTTCCTGTTGTAAACCTGCGTGTCCTTCAAAATAAGAGCATATTGTAAAACTAACATTACACCACAAAAATTCAGTGACAGAAGTCACTAACAGTCATTTCAGATCAACAAACAGTAACAAGTAGCTGATTTATGGAAATAAAAGTTAGATCAAGTCATCCCCAGATTCAGTTCATGTTGTTTTCAACTTTTTTCAATCTTCATTGTTGTAATTTTAGAAATCTATTGAGACAGTCATGTGATACATTCAACCAGATAAATAAATCTGAATGAAATCTTTTACTGGAATTGAAAATATGTAAATATATAAAGTGTGTTTTGGAGTAAATGATTTGTTAAACTTGACCTGATTTTGATTTTTCACTTTTTGGCTGCAAATTTTATAAATCTTACTGAAAGGTCTGCTTGAATCATTATACTGGTGCCATTTCATTAATTAAAGGGTTGAATTGAACATTTAATATCGGGATTTACAGGAGAAATCAAAATATCGAGATAGATAACATGTATCGAGAAAATAGACAATTTACTCACCAGCTTGTATCAGTTTGTGTTTCCTGTTTTGCTGCATTAAGTTACAAAAACTATTTTTACTCTTTTCCTTTAACGGTGCATTTATGATGTTTTCAGGGGTTTCCAAAGCTGGGGAGTGCAGCAGGAGCCTGTCTGAGGAGGTGATGGAGTCTGCAGAGATCCCAGAGGAGCAGCCACAACCAGCCCCTCCCCGTCCCCCCGTAGTGGTTGACCACCAGCGACTTCTGGTAAAATTCCTCATTAGACGCTTATTTAGCTCGTTAGCGTAGCGTCAGAGGTCGCTCTGCAGGTCACTGTGGGTTTGAGGTTTTGCCTCCGCAGTAAAACTAATGAAAGCGGATGTTTCGATATAATGAGACGTTGCGTACATTTTATCCAGCATTATTACTCAGATTTCTCTCTAATCACCTTCCTGTTTTGAATGCTTGAGTCTAATTGGTCAAAACCCAGCGACAGCCTCTTGACAACAGCAATTAAGTCTGAATAGCAAGAGAAATACCAGCCTCTGGAGAAGAGTTGTGGTAGATTTAACTTCTTGTTGAGAAAACATGAGTATTTGGGTCAATGACGTGACGTCCCCTTTTTAGTGTCTGAGTGCAATATTTCCTTCCATCATGAATTGAGTATTTCATCACATGTATTTCATTATTCTATGAAACCTGTGCTATTTGAACACATCTTTAAACTATTAAAATATAACATGTTTTTTTGTGTTTTGGTTCCTCAAACCCCCAAAATGTCAGGTGGTGCAACCGTCCTGACAAGTATCCACAGTAATTAAACTCTAAAAATTGAATGTCAGTTATTGTAAATGGAAATTAAAAACACAGTGGCATTATTTTATGCTTGAACCTTTTTAAATAAAACATTCTTTGCAAATAAAAAGAATTTTAAAGCTGTTGAGAAATGTAAAAAACTTTTGTCCCGTAATTTTCACCTTGTCAAATGTCAGGGTGGTGCAACCGTAACATTAGACTTTTATTTTAAAGTGANAAATGTATGAGTCACTACAGACACTTGAGAGATACTTGCCAATAATTTCACACAGAAAAAATAACAGGAACATATAAATATATTTTCATATATTTGGTTGCTCCACCTGACATTTTTGGGTGCTCAAATTAAAAATACTAAAAAATAATGAACCTAAAAACTTTGAAATGTTGGTCAACTACTGAAATCTGTTAGAAAACTTAATTCTTCTCTCAGAAATATGTTTTTATCCATTTTCAAAGAACTTTTTAAAAATACATTTTTTGACCCTCTTTTTGTCATTGACCCCAATACGAATCTTATAAATCATCAAAATCTGACATTTATGTCAAGTTTCTGAACTTCCTGTTGGGATTTAATTGTAGTCGTCAGAGACTTTTTTTGCAGGTCTTGGCTTGATAATTATGCTCCAAAAAATTCATGCAAGTTTTCAGTCAATAGGGGGCGCTGTGGAGAATGTATCATCCTAAAAGCCAAAAAATTAAATTTTTTGAAAGGTTATAGGGGATAGATGAGCAGATTTTTGTGTGACTTTAAGCACAAAATGCTTCATGTGTGAAACATTTCTTATGATTGGATTATTCAGCTTAAATCTCCTCACACTGATTTTTGTTCCTTTAAGAAACGTCCACTTTCTCTCTCTTAGCTCCGTCTGCTGTGTGAACAATCAGGGGCAGAGACAGATGTGAGAGAGCACAGAGTCACCTGAGTAAATATGGGCGAGAGAAGATGGAGCAGGAAGTTAAAGGAGGTTAAACGCCGCGTGTCAGCGGTCGTCTGTGACACACAGCTTTGTTGCCCTTTTGTGTGCAGAGGCTCATTCAATCACCGAGTCCCGTGTAAAACACACTCACACCGTTTACCCCACACTGACACACAAGCGCTGAATGACGGAGGCTGGAAGTGCAGCTCTGCAATCAGTCGGCTCATTGTTGGAGGAAAATCAATGTCAGGGGAAGAGAGAGAGGAAGAATTACAACAAGAGGAGAAGAAAAGAGAGGAGGAAGGAGGCAGAAAGGGGACGGGGTGGACTTAATTAGAGTTTAAACATTAAATACAATATACTTTATGGGAAATTTATCCATAAAGAAGCAGCTTGAGGCCAATTTTGATGAAGAAAATGATTTTGGGGAAATCAAGATTGAAGTCAAACTGACAAGAAAAACGTTGAAATGTTGAAAATGAAGTTGGAATGACAAGGAATGAATACGAAATGATGAGCAATGTGCAAAATTTTATTTATTTTTTTTTTGATCAAATTTTTCATTTTATTCTTTTTTGAACACAATTATAAGTGTGTATGCTCAGTACAAAAATATAGTTCAAATTTTACAAATATAAATTCACATAACTTCAAAAAGCAAGTATACAAGTATATAATTGTAGTAAAATAAGAAGTTAGAGCAATGACAAAAAAAAAAAAAAAGTAAAATATAGGTGCAAAAAATATATATATAAATATGTATATATATGCATAAACACATATAGCGAATATACAAAATTTTCATAATTTTGTCATCAAAGCTAAAATGTTAAGATTAAAGTCAAAATGATGAGAACAAAGTTAAAATGTCAAGAAAAAATGGAAACAATTTTGAGTTTATGGTTGAAATGTTGAGAATAAAGTTGAAATGAGTTTTCAAGATTTGAGTTCAAATGACAAGGAATATACAAAGTACAATTTTAAGATTAAAGTTAAAATGTCAAGATTAAAGTTGAAATAATGAGAAAAAAGTTGAAACGACCAGGATAGTCCAGAAGAAAAAAAATGAGTTCAAAGTCTAAATGATGAGAATTAAGTTGAAATGTCCAGGAAAAAAGTGGAAATTAATTCTCAAAAAATTTGAGCTTAAATGACCAAAAAAGTCGAAATACAGTGTCGAGAGTAATGTCCAAATGTTGTGAAAAAAGTCAAAATGATAAGAGAAAAAGTTGAAATAGTTGAAAAACAATTTACCTGTAGTATTCAGGTAAATGTAACTCCTCAACAGTTACAGATGTGACTGAAAAACCTGAACGACCGTCTGCAGGTGTGATGGTCACTTTCTGAACAAACTTTATTGATGTGTGTTGACTATTTAATGTTGTTGGGTCTTGGTAAATGTGTTTATAAGTAAACATATCCTCCAGTTCCTTCTTTGTGACGTGGTTTGTGTTTCTCTTCTTCCTCAGACTCTTCTGGACACGGTGGTGAAGAAGAGTGAAGGCTACAGCGTGGAGCAGCTGGAGAGACTCTACTCTCTCCTCAGTCAGTGTATCTACCAGCATCGACGAGAGTACGACAAAACACAGCTACTGGAGGTCAGAAACTTCTCTTTTTAATCAATCAAGCATTTAATTACTGCAGCAAAGAAGATTTTAGAGCTTTGAAAAGAAACGTTAGTCGACTGTAACAGTGGACGTGTGATCTGGTTCATTTTTAGAAACACACTCTTAAGAAACACATCAGGGATTGTCCGTAACTTTGCAGTTCAAAAAAGTTATGTTTGCACTTTATCACTCATTGTTGATTTATTATTTGTTATCCATACAATCTGCTATGCTACATTTTTGTCTAAAGGAGGCTCTTTTTTTTTTTTTAGAATTTTGGAAGTTAATTCTATTCAAGGTGCAGTTCATATCTGATTGAAAGAGGAAAACTTTCTAAAAATGTTTAATTTTGCTCTGAGTAAAACACAATGTAAGTTCACCTCATGTTTCTCTGTGACTACAGTGTTCAATGCTAGAGTTTTTAGTTAAAAAAAAGTAATTTTGTTTTGAATAACCTCTGTCATTTTTACCTATTGTTTTCTTTAGAAATAGAGGAGAAAAAAAAACGTAATTCTAATTTTTTGTGAAGAAATCTCAGATTTTACTTTTAGGCCACATCGCCCAGTCCTTCTCATTAGAAATAAAAGCAAAGTTCATACTGTGCACTTTGCTTGAATGACCATTTGAATGTTATTTTTCGTTTTCTTAAACTTCATCAGTGCATGAAAGCAGCAGTTACATTAAGGAAAAACAAATGTTGTGCCAGAGAATCGTAATCTCAAGTCCGAGCAAAGAGAAATCTTGAGTCAAGTTTTTGCCAGATTGGTGCAGATCTATTACCTGCTTCAAGGCCTGAAACTATCTGCAACAATAAAACACAGACGCAACAATACTTTTGCGTTTTGCTTGAAAACTGTTGTGGTGTAAACGGAGTCTGAGTGAGAGTCAAATTCTGTTTTCATGCTGAGAAAAATCAGCTTCACTTCTTTCATCCATCACAGTGAAACTGCTGCTGTTGTGGGAAATTTCTAAATTATACTGAAAACTAAGTGACTGATGTTTTATACACATGATTCAGTTTGTGATGTTGGTGTAGACCATTGATTCCCAACCTGTGGTCCGTGGCCCCCTGGTGGGCCGCGGAGATGTTGCAAGTGGGCCGCCAAATCATTTTCAAAATAGTCTGAGTTGTAATGAAGGGTAATTATATAAAGATACAAATGTACAGAATAATGTTTAAATATTAAAACTTGGTTACATTTGTAAGGATATTCAACATGTTCAAACGTTTGTATATAAGAAAAGTCCTTGAAGAGGGAAAGTTAAAGCCCAACATGTAA
This sequence comes from Thalassoma bifasciatum, assembly GCA_008086565.1. Taxonomy (NCBI): domain Eukaryota; kingdom Metazoa; phylum Chordata; class Actinopteri; order Labriformes; family Labridae; genus Thalassoma; species Thalassoma bifasciatum. The sequence continues at coordinate 65,666 of RPOG01001615.1, read as the reverse complement.
CATGACCCCAAATTTAACAAAACCCTGAAATTTGATTAAACAAATGTTGAATATCCCAAGACTATAATCACTGACCCAACATTTAACAAGTTGTTATATCGTGGGCAAATGACTTTCACCTTCTGGGCTCAGCATCTGTTACATCATTGACCAGTTATCACATTTCGGGTTTTATTACATTTTTTTTCTTACATTTTGGGTCTTTGTTACAAATCAAGTGCAAACAAGTCACTATACAGCCCCCATAATTATATGGTCAGAGGTGGGCCACGAAAATTTTTGAGACTTAAAAGTGGGCCCTGAATTGAAAAAGGTTGGGAACCACTGTTATACACATGATTCAGTTTGTGATGTTGGTGTAGACTGATTTTATGTGTGTGTGTGTGTGTGTGTGTGTGTGTTTGCAGGAGATGGAGGAGAGAACCCAGCATTTTGATACATTCCTGTGAGACGGAGAGAAAAAACCTATCAGGTACATCCTGAACAGCCCGGGACCACAAAAACTGAAAGACTGCGAGGAGGAGGAGGAGGAGGAGTAACTTCTGAGTCCGGCCCTCAAGAGTAGAAACACACACACTCACACACACACACACACTCACACACACACCCTTCTTCTGCAGGGAGGGAACACGAGGACGTGATTGAGGACAGACATTCAATGGTGCTATCGTCTCAGGAACCTGGCCAGATCCGGACCCATTCTTCACAACCAAACTCCTGTAGGTGTGTTAAAGACGACACACACACACACACTAACATACACACACACACACACCAATGGTGAGACGCAACCCTGGTGCTACTCGGGTGCTATCCTAACTTTTTATCCATGCTGCTCTTTGGATTACTTCTTAACTCGGATGACTAGTCAAACCAACAGATCGGGTGATGTCATACTGCAACGTGACTGCTCACACACACACACACACACACACACACACACACACACAGACGCCGACACCTGAGTGTGGATTTAACATCACACACACACACACACAGTCTCTCGCTCAGATCCTCACCAGCAGAATTAACGCCGCCAGGAGACGAGGACGGATAATCACTGAAGAACATCACGGCGTCATCGCGGGCCAGTCGTCACCTCGCCATCACTCGGCTCATTCTGTCCGCCATCTTAGCTACCTGATACTTCGACATCTGAGCCAGCGTTAAGGAAACTCACCCAGGAGAGTAGTTTACAAAGTTTCAAACCGGTTGAGGTTAGCACAGCAGGACTTGAACCCGTTAATGTCCTCGCGTCACTCCACACAGCCCCACCTCTCACTCAGTCGTGTTTTAACCGTTTGTGAACGCCGCTGATCCCCCCCGTCACGTTTAATCCCCCCCCAACGTTTCCGTCGGCTGAGGAACTGGACACAGGAGCGTTTCTGGAGTTTGCACTGCCTAGCGTGTGCCTTATTTTAAAAAAAACCTCATATGACACTCTTTAATACGCAGCCGGATGTTTTTATTTAACAAAAAAAAAAACAGATGGGTTCCAACCACTGAGGTGACGGTGGAAACATATCGTTGTGAAACATCTCAAACTTAAGCCGGAAAAAGAAAATCACCAATCAAAAATGAGTCTCAAGCACTTGTAATGTTGATATTTAAATGTTTTCACACCTGAGCGGACGGGACGGCAGGTTTAGTTCGACGGTTTTTCATATGCAACGAAAAACAAACAAACAGATTCATCGTGCCAAGTGTTAAAGGTGCTGACGTCACGGTGCCTGTGCTGTTTCCACTCTGCTCTAATAATAATAATAGGGTCATAAATCTTCTGTATTATGTTGTGTATTTGATGAATATTTTTTACTTTTATACAAAGCTTTGCTTGAGTTGAGATTGTTTTTTTTTTTGTTTTGTTTTTTTTTTGCATGGGTTTGTGAATCCATAATGAACAAGGCCATTCTAGGCAGTGCCCTTCACTGAGGTGTATAAAGCATTACATGGTGTTTTTCTCTGATTTTCTCCTTCAATGTGTGAAAAAAAAACAACAAACTTTGTGGATTTCTTTCACTTTATTCTACACCTGATAAGAGAAGCGGGATTCTCGTGTGTTTTATGTTTCCGACTGCAGTAAATCGTGAGGTTTTAACGCCGGATTTTGAGCAGGTTTTGCCCCCCCCCCCCCCAAATATGTTAACTCAGACCTCTTGGTGCAACTCTGACCCCAGCTCACCTCTGCCTTCCCAAAACGTTTGGTGACTAAAGCAAAGAACATTTTGCAAAACTGGCAACCACAGGTTAGCACTTGTAATACTGCAGAGAGAAAAAAAAAACAACGCTACCTCAGCTTAATTTATTTTCAACTGTTTACTGGGTACAAAACAGTATTTTCCTCCCCCTGAAATACTGTCGCAACATCCGCAAGTACCAGCGAAGGTACCAGATCAGCAGTAATCCAAGAGTAGTTTCTATCTCTCCATGTATGTTTGCATTTGAGCCACATGATGATTGCAGAAATTTTAACGGATAGCTCATGAAATGTATATTTTCTGCTTTATGTTCAGGTTTATTTCTTCTCTCGCTGAGGAGAAAACTGAAATCAAAGCAAGTTGTGTTTTATTTTTAGGTCTTTTTATCCTTGATATGAGCCACATGCAAGTGGCAAATCCAGAAAAATGTCTTATTTGGAGTTATTTAAAGATAAAAATGAGGGCGAGAGGGAAGAAAAAAAGTTTGCAAATTGATGGGTAACATTTTTTATCAACTTCACACTTTTTGGCATCAGTTAAGCTTCTGTTCAGTGTTAATTGATACTTAACTTATCATCTTTAAAGCTTTGTTCATACAATATTTTTGACTGTAACCCTCTGTAATATGTTTACTAACCCTTTGGTCAAACTTTATAAATGGATTCACCAAATAAAAACCAGCTTACAGATTGTGATTTTAACATTTAGTGAGCAAACGACTGATTACAGAGTAAATTATGATGAACTAAGGCTCTCATTTAAATCTAATTTCACAGAATTAAATTGAATAGAGTCTAATTAAATGTCATTCATTAATAGAATTAAAACCAGCAGCACCTTAAAAATCACTTATATTGGTGCTTATCAAAATAACTCTTCATATGCATTTAAAATATCCTAAAAAATCTAAAAACTTAGTATGTTTATATTCGAAAAACTCAAATAAAATAATAGATATCAATTCTATAAAAATACCTGTTACATTTTAAGGTTGGCTGTGTGAAACTTTTTGAAAAAACAGTTTATAAATGGTTATAACTAGTTTGTAATGACCATAATAGCTTGTTTTAAATTGAGTTTTTTAACACCTTACACTGCTAAAAAAAAAAAAAAAAAAAAAAAATCTAAGCGAGTGTTTGTCTTATTTGGCAAAAAAATGTCTCTTTAGACTTAATATGAGCCAGAAAAATGGATTATTTAAGTTATTTAAAGACAAAAAAATAGCGTCTGAATCGCTTGTTTCGAGTAAAATAAAATCTGCTAATGGAATTCAGGCGTCACTTTTGTCTTTTAATGTCTTGAAATAAGAAAAAGACTTTTTTTTTGCAGTGTATAGAGGGTTATAATATTATATAAAACATGAAATACAAAGAATTAATATTGAACTGTTTGCTCAAAATTGTGTAGTTAGGAAAAAGTTTGACCCATTTGCAGATTTATTTTATGCTTTACAAACAATTCAGACCTCATTTTCATCTATGAATAACTTAGAATAAGACATTTTTCTGAAGTTGTGAGTTGAATGTGGTTCATACAAAGCAAAATAAAACAATTTTGACTAAAAATACGACATAAAAACTTGCTTATATTTCAGTTTTTTTCCGTGTACCTGCTCCTCTGTCATGTTTTCAGCGTTTTAGATGTTCTTCAGATCGTTTTCTGCCTTGTAGCGCCACATTATGTAATAATGTAATAAACTTTGCTGCATTATGTAATAAGTTCTTTGGTGTTATGACTGACACAATATGTACAAACTTTGCTACATATTGTTTTTTAAGAAATATATCATAAAATTTGGCGTTCTAATATAATAAAGTGAGTTTTATTACATGATGTGGCGCCGCATGCCTCCGTCGCCTTTCCTTTTTCTTTACAGGTTTTCATCTCATGATCCTCATTTATTTATTGTTCGATATGTTTTGCATCTAATATTCTTTTTTTTTTTTTTTTGTATTGTTTGAAATTAAGCACCGCGCGTCCATTTTAACAGTTTTTTGCTGAATTGCGTAGCGTTTGTGTAGCACGTTTATTTGGTGTGTACGGGGGGGAATAAGGGTTTACAGGTCTCTCAGGTTCAACACGCAACAACATGCCCTTTCCACTTTTCTATTTATGTCATTGTTCTGGTGTTTTCTTTGTTCGTGTGGTTACAGACTGTGGCATACTGGAAGAGACTGACATTAGGATTTAAAAAAGTCGAGTCTGTCGAGAAAAAAGGACCAGACTAACTTTCTTTTAACGTTGTTCTCTTTGTCTCCACCCTCTGCCAAAAGAATTATTTTTTATGAATAATAAACGCTTTTGAATTAAAAATGGGTAGTTAAATGTCATACATTGTGATCTTCCTTTTTTATTATAAATTGTAGCCAGTTTGGACTAACAACCAATTTTTGTCTGGTAGTTGAGACGACTTAGTCCAGTATGCAGAAGGAAAGGGTTTGTTCTCTCCTGAAGTTCTTTGTTCTTCCCTTTTTCTCACAGTTTCTTTAGTCCAGACTTTCCATAGCTTCGTCTGTCCGTCTGTTTGTTTGTGTATTTAACACACAACCGTTCACAATTGTTACTTTAGTGTAAGTTATATTTGAAATGAAACTTTTACTGTATTTCTCATAAACTGCTGTGATATACTTGAATAAAAAGATTCAAACTGTAAACTTGGACTTTGTTTCTTCACTTCACCAAAATCAAAAACATTTTGTAAAACATAAATAAAAACAGAATACAATGATTTACAAATTCTTTTTAACCTAAATTCAGTTTAATGTTTGATGGCTGCAACTCGTTCCTAAAAAGCTCGGACAGGTTCATGTTTGAGTGTTTGTGAAGCTTTTCTGCAGAGAAGATGATGCCTCGGTGCGACAACATTGTCCTCGTCTTACACAGAATCAAAGTAACAGAACGACTTTATTAGTCCCTGCAGGGACTTTTTCTGTTTCACAGAACCTACCGTCGTCTACAACGAGGTTTTGGACAAACATGGAAAGTCGTAATTACGACGGAAGTGTCTATGACCCTGTCAATGGGTACTACCCATGAGGACTAACCAAGCGGCAACCTCCGGTCTGAAAAAATGAGACAACACTGAAGTGCTAAAAAGCTGCTGTTCCTCCAGTGACCGCTTGAGGCTCCAGAAGTACGGAAGTCCTGTACAAGCAGACGGGAAAAAAGCAGTTTTCAGAGCTGAAATTATCGTATTTAAAGCCTGGTACAAACTCTGTCTCCCGTCTGGATCGCTTATTTCGCTAACGGCTCACACTGTGAGGGGGTGAATTTTTTTCTAACTTGGCCGTTTGGAAGATATTAGGACTAAGAGCTTACCCAATCAGAGCCACAGCTGAGATCACGTGACTGACGAGCGCTCAATAGCTGTGAGTTTGGGCACTCGTCACTCAAAACGGAGCTGCAGTAACAGACGGGTGACGTCACGGAGACTACGTCCATGTTTTATACAGTCTGTGGTACTAACACACCCCCATACCATCACAGATGCTGCTTTTGAACTTTGCTTCGCTGAGAACAATCCTGATTGTTCTTTTCCTCTTTGGCCCGGAGGACACCACGTCCATGATTTCCAAAAAGAGTTCTGCAGCGTTTGTGTGTGTTGTTGATGTGTGACTTTGTCTTTGCATGGTAGAGTTTGAACTGTCACTTGTAGATGTAGTGATGAACTGTGTTAACTGACAATGGTTTTCTGAAGTGTTCCTGAGCCCACGTGCTAATATCCTTTACACAATGATGTGGGTTTTTAATGCAGCGCCGCCTGAGGGGTCAAAGGTCACGGCCATTCAATGTTGGTTTTGGGCCTTGCTGCTTACGTGCAGAGATTTCTCCAGATTCTCTGAATCTTTTGATGATATTATGGTCTGTAGATGATGAAATCCATCAATTCCTGCAGTTGGACAAAGTTGAGAAACATTGTTCTTAAACTGTTGGACTATTTGCTCACGCAGTTGTTGACAAAGTGGTGAACCTGGCCCCACTTATGACACTCACCTGTTTAAATCCACCTGTTCACCTGTGGAATGATCCAAACAGCTGATTTTTTCAGCATCTGCAACTTTAACAGACTTTTGCTGAACCTGTTTAAGATTTTTAGGAACGAGTTCGCTTCACTGGAATTGGGGTTTTGATTTTAACATGTTCTTCTCTCTGGAAAAAAAGGTGAAATGATGACACAGTTTTATTGTTCTTATATTTGTATTATGTTTCAATAACAGTTCATAAATTATTTTTGAGTGCATACTGTATTTACAGAAACACTGTTTTAAATCCAACCATGTTTTTCTAAAAACATTTATACACATTATCCTTTAGGTGTTAGAAAAGAAAAAACATTTATACAGAATTTCTTCCAGGTTTTTAAAATATACATTTCCTTTCTTTATTTACAGAATACAAACTCATGTTGCTGTTAAAGATGGAAACACAGAAAACAAAGACGTTTCAGGGAAAGTGATGAAATGAAGAAATAATGAATGAGAAGATGTGATAGCAGTCACAGGTGATTATTGTGCTTTTTCCAGAGTGACTGATCTCTCTGTGAGATGTGACTTTTTAACCTTTTTGACCTTTTTGTAGCCTTATTTAGTCGTGCGGACTTCCACTCTGAGATTCCCTCCACCACCAGAAGGAAATGACGTAAGGATACGAAGAAATAGAAAGTAAAATCCAGAGCCTTCAAAGTTACGCTGGGTAGGCACTTCTGCTTTTTCTGCCTTTTTAGAAACTTGATAAACCTCATTCTACAACAGTCGTATATTGAAAAAAAACAGTATAAAATGTGCGTCATCAGCAAGGCAAAAAAAATTGGTGGGCACTTTTTAAAAAAAAAAAAAAGATGTTTCTTTACACACTAATTGGGTCAATGACAAAAAGAGGGTCTAAAAACATATTTTTTATAAGTTCTTTGAAAATGGATAAAAACATATTTCTGAGTGAAGAATTATGTTTTCTAACAGATTTCAGTAGTTGACCAACATTTCAAAGTTTTTAGGTTCATTATTTTTTAGTATTTTTAATTTGAGCACCCAAAAATGTCAGGTGGTGCAACCAAATATATGAAAATATATTTATATGTTCCTGTTATTTTTTCTGTGTGAAATTATTGGCAAGTATCTCTCAAGTGTCTGTAGTGACTCATACATTTTCATTTGGTGTGTTTCATTTCTTTTATTTGTGAATAAGATAAATAATTTGATGTTAAAATAACATTTCACATTATTACATTGGTTGTACCACCTGACATGGAAATTGTTCCAGTCACCAATGAAGTGAAAAAACCTTTTTTATCAGTATTTCAGAGAAATCTACAAACTTTTCCACTTGGTCACAAATGTCATTTGGGCTCCTCTGGCTGATGCAGTTTCCTGTTTCCTGTTTTATTCTCTTCACTTTAAAATAAAAGTCTAATGTTACGGTTGCACCACCCTGACATTTGACAAGGTGAAAATTACGGGACAAAAGTTTTTTACATTTCTCAACAGCTTTAAAATTCTTTTTATTTGCAAAGAATGTTTTATTTAAAAAGGTTCAAGCATAAAATAATGCCACTGTATTTTTAATTTCCATTTACAATAACTGACATTCAATTTTTAGAGTTTAATTACTGTGGATACTTGTCAGGACGGTTGCACCACCTGACATTTTGGGGGTTTGAGGAACCAAAACACAAAAAAACATGTTATATTTTAATAGTTTAAAGATGTGTTCAAATAACACAGGTTTCATAGAATAAAGAAATACATGTGATGAAATACTCAATTCATGATGGAAGGAAATATTGCACTCGGACACAAAAAAAGGGGACGTCACCTCATTGACCCGTAAACAGAAGTTGTTAATGGACTATAGAGAAAATAAAATTCTGTTTAGGAAATAAAAACGTCCAGGATCGTTACACCAAGGTAACCAAAACAGAAAAAGCAGAAGTTTCTATCCGGGGTGACTTTGAAGACTTTTATTCTCTGTTTTTTTACATTATATTGTGATGTCATTTCCTTCTGAAGGTGAGTGAAGATCTGCTGCTGGACCAGCTCATGCATGTTTAATAATTAGCGTCTTTTTTGAACCACACAAAGTAAAAATGATTGTCTTCTCCTTCAAAACTAAATCTAATTTTCCTCCAGGTTTAGTGAAACACACAGCTCAAAGGAAGCGGATAAATCAGGGTGAAAAATGTGATTTTTCTCACTGTCACAAAATCTGTTTCCCAGTGAAAAACTGAGACTTTGTTTCACTGATGTGTGAGTGAAAGAGTTTGAGGAGTGAGGAGCAAAAAAGACGTAAAAAATGTTTTTACTGAGAGGATTCATGATGAACGACCATGATCAGTCCTGGAGTTTCGTCAGAGCTGAGGAGTCGAGTAAATTCTGCTCAGTTCGTCTTTGAAGGGTCAGGAAACAGGAGGATGATGTCACACACTGACCCCTGACCCCTGACCCCTGACACCGCCCTCAGCCGCTCTGGATGTATTTCTTGATGACCACGCAGCCGTGTCTGAAGAGCGGACAGGGCAGAGACTGCAGCAGCGTCCACGTGTTGGTGCAGGGGTCAAAGGTCTCCATGTTACCGAGGGCGGGGCCTTCGCTGCTGACCACGCCCCCTGTGGCGAAGATCTTCCCGTCCAGGACAACGGCGCTGAAGAGAAGAGAAAAAATTAAAACTTTAAAGCTGATTTTAATCTACTAACAGATTTAAAACCTGCTATAACTCACTTTCCTTTCCACAGGGAATCTCATCTTTAGTGTATTTTTATTTTTAACTCAACCTCTGTTTATCATCATAACGTCACAGCAATAATTCAGAAAATCTCAACACAGAAAAATGATGATACAGAGCTGATGACCACAACATGTTATGATGGGGAGACACATTATTTTAACAATTACCAGTTGATGTGGTAACATCATGTAGTTAATTTTGTTGACATTTCTCATCATTTATAAGAAAACTTTAGAATCATCAAACACAGCAAAAATTAAAGGGGGATACAAATTATTTCAGTCAGTGAAACTGCACCTGCCAGTAAATGTATCCATCTATAACTTTTGCTGTGTTTGATGAAATAAGTCCTAACCCTCAAGTTTTCTTATAAATGATGAGAAACTTCTACAAAACGAACTCCATGATGTTTGCACCTCGTGGGGATTAAAGAGGGGGATACATTTTCTGGCAGGTGCATTGTCAATGGCTGAAATAATTTGTATCCTCCTATAATTTTTGCTGAGTTTGATTGGAAGACTTCTAATTCTCAAGTTTTCTTAAAAATTATTAGAAATCTCGACAAAATAAACCACATGATGTTATCGCATCACTTAAAAATTAAAGAGGGGGTATATTTTTTATGGCAGATGCATTGTCAAGAGCTGAAGTTATTTGTATCCCTCTATAACTTTTTTGTGTTTGATTAAAGGACTCCTAATTCTTAAGTTTTCTTATAAATGATCAGAAGTGTCGACAAAATGAACCACATGATATAAGCACATCAACTTAGGATTAAAGAGGGGGGTACATTTTATGGCAGATGCATTTAAACAGGCTGAAATAATTTGTATCCCCCTATAGCTTTTGATGATTTAATAAAACCAGTCTAAATTCTTCAGTTTTCTTATAAATGATCAGAAGTGTCTACAAATGAAACCACATGATATAAGCACATCAAATGGGGATTAAAGAGGGGGTACATTTTCTGGCAGGTGCATTGTCAAGGGCTAAAATAAATTTTACTGTGTTTCTTAAAAATGATCATAAGTGGCTACAAAATGAAACCACATGATGATGATGTTTTACCACATGATGTTATCACATCACCTGAGGATTAAAGAGGGGGTACATTTTATGGCAGGTGCATTTAAACAGGCTGGAATAATTTGTATCCATCTATAACTTTTGCTGTGTGAGCAGCGACAGTGTCATGGTTTGAAACGTACGTATAGATTTACATATGTAAAGGGAGTATAAATGAGCTTTAACGCTGACAACATGAAATCACTGTTTTTCATTTCTCCCTCTGAGTGTTTTTGCTTCTTTCTTACTCAGCTTCTGAAAAATAATAAATCTAGAAACTTCTGTGACACTGAACTGAAAGGATCCATTAATAAGAAAACTGCAGGTTTGAGTGGATCAGAGTGAAATAAAAGATGTGACCTCATTTATTTTCATCTCATCTCCTTTTTCCTACAGTAATGTTCTCATGAGACTTCTTCTCCTGTCTTGATTTTGGTTCTGTCACTAAAACAACATTAAATTCATGTTAAAAAGCCAAAGGAGCAGCATTTGTTTCCTCTGACCTGCAGAACTGTCTGGAGTGGTTCATGTTGGGACCGGCCCGGATGTTTCCTTTGTCGGGGTCGTAGATGGTGGTGGCTCGAGCGTAGGCTCCGCCCAGGATGAAGATCAGACCGTTCAGACTCACAGCAGGGGCGCATTTGTTATCTGCACACAGGAGAGACACAAAAGAGGGGTTAAATGTATCTAATGATGCTTTTCTACTATACAATCCCAGCTCTACTCTACTCGTCTCTACTGGGTTTGGTTATCTTTTCCTCTAGCCCGACTACAGACTCACGGTGGGCGTGGATCTTATAACACAGCTGCGCTAAAGTGCTGCGCAGAAGTGCGTGCATGTTCATCTATAACGCCACACAAACATCATTTTGTACTAACATATGTGCCACCGTGGTCTTTAAAGGAAAAAAAAAAGCTTTCTAAAGATTTCATTAAAGTAAAACAGCGGCTCAATGTCAGTCGTCATGACAACGGAGGTAAACAACAGCCTGGTGCTGCTGCACGCGGAGGAAAACGAAGGAGCTGCTTCCTGACATCAACTCTTCCCTGGATCCAGTGAGATCACTTTAATTTTTGATTTTTGGGCCTGGTATAGCAGAGATTTGTTGTTGATCAATCATTCTTCTTTGAACTGGTTTTCCTTTTTGGTTCCCTGTGGAAACTTTATAGTACAAACAATCAGAAAAACAATGTTTCCATTTACTCTGTTAACTATGACATCCAAGACACTCAGACAAACAGTTAATTTTTATGTCAAAATCTAAACTTTTATCTCATAACTTTGACTTTTTATCTTAAAAATTTGACTTTTTATCTCCTAATTTGGACTTTGACACGTCACATTATTTATTTTTTATCTCATAATTTAAACTTTTATCTCATGATTTTGACTTTTTGTCTTAAAAATTTGACTTTTTATCTCAGAATTGGGATTTTTATCTTCCAATTTCAACTTTCTCAACTCTAAATTTGGAGTTTTAATCTCAGAATTGGTTCTTTGACATCTCAAATAATTAACTTTCATCTCACAATTTTGACTCTTATCTCCTTATCTAAACCTTTATCCCATTATTTTGACTTACTCATCTCAAAATTTTGACTTTTTATGTCAGAATTGGGACTTTGGACATGATGGATTAATGGACTGATTGGTGCTTAAAGACTCTCGTGGCAGACAGATCGCTCCTGCACCGACCAACTTTGATTTAATTTAAAAGACTCTTTAAAGCCAACTATCTTTGCTGTTAACTTCTTTTTGGTTTAAAAAGGACTTTAAACTTATTTAGGAATCATGAAGGAGCATTTTACCCGACATAAAACAGAAGTAAGTCAGACCAAGACACGGCAGTCCAAATTTACAGTAATTTTTGGGCAGCGACTGAATAAGGAAACGGAGAACATTCACTAAACAAGTCTCAGTCTTCGACGTCTCTGCTGTAAGAGACTGGTTACTCACTGGCGCAGTCCGTCCACGTCACCTTTTAGTATCTTTTTATCTTTTATCTTCGACTTTTGTCGTCTCTAAATTTTGACCTTAAATGAGAAAGTTTGGACTTTTCTCACATGATATTGAATTGATTTTTTAAACTCTGGAAGTTTATTGACTTTTTGTCTAAGAATTTTGTCTTTATTTCTTAAAAATTTCCACTTTTCATTTTAAAATATTGACCTTTTATCTCAGTCAGAAACAATTCTGACCTTCAGTTTTTATTTTCAGCCTCACATTAGAGTAAAAGCTTTTGATGTTCCAATAGTTTGATGTAATTTTCAGCCCTAGCATCACATCTCTACACACTTGTTTAAGGAGTTTTTTTTAGCACAAGTTGGATTATTTCTTAGAGTTGGAAATACAGAGAGAGTTTTGTAGATGGAAATTAGAGAGAGAGAGAGAGAGCGAGAGAGTGTGTGTGTGTGTGTGTGTGTGTGTGTGTGTGTATCAGAGAGTTGATGGAGAAGCGCTTAAATCACCACCAGCCAAATTTCAGAAGCAGGAATAAATCCGTCCATCATCATTTTGGCTCATCGTCTGTCAGACTCAGGATCATCACACTCTGACAGATGGAGGCTCGTCTGTTTGTGTATGTCTTTAACACACAACAACATAAACACACACACATTCATACAGACGTGTGTGTGAGTGTGTGTGTGTTTAACGGTTTCCCTGCGATCGCTTAGAGACGAGGTCAGGTCTCATCCTTTCTCTGCCAGCTGCTCCTCCAATCAGCTTTCAGCACAAACACACACTCACATGTTACATAATCATAATTTCTCTCACACTCGTCTCAGTCAGAAAACGCTTTAATAACCCCGAACGAGTTTTCTGGCGGCGAAGCTGAGGAAAGAGCCTCTGAGCTCGAACGTTACGACATGAGATCAACTTCCTGTCAGGAAATGAGGAATTTAAATTCACACGTTTGAGAGTGAAGTGTTTGTCTTTGAGTGCTGCTGCAGCAACAACATGTCACAATATGGAAGAAAAATCCAGTTTTTCAGCAAAATATTTGGACGGATCTTTGCCCTCATTATCCATCATGAGTTAAACATGTTAAATGAGGTCGTCACGGCAACTTCACTGCGTTTCTTCTTTCTCTTAAATTTCTGATACTGTCACAAACTCATCTTTAAGAGATGTTTTTTTTTCATTCCTCTAGAGTCACAGTAGCTCAGTGTTTCTGTTTCTGCTGTTGATGAAAGTGCAGAGTTTGGTAAAAAAAAAAAAAAAAAAAAAACATGTCAGAGGGTTTAAACAAGAACGTTGCTCCAAGTGGTGAAGATGCTTCATGTTTGGTATCCACTGTCTGGAACTGAAGACCATTTTTGTAAACTTCCCTCTCCATCCATCCCATAATGTTCTCAATGTGATTTAGATCAGGGAAACAAGCAGGATGCTCCAAAAGAGTGAGATTATTCTTCTGGAAGAAGAAGAAGAAGTCCTTTGTCAGGCAGACATCAGTCATTAACACACAGTCCGGGGCCCTCAGTCATGAAGGACGCTCCCTGCAACATCTCCACATAACCAGTCACCGTTTGACAAATAGATATATTTATATAAGAGGGCTAGATGCCTCGTGCGCGCTGTTGGCCAATGGGAAGTAACGTTGTCACATGGCGGCCATCTTGGGACAGGGCTGCTCGCTCACTCGTTACATTCCAGACAATGGGGCGTGAACTTTGAAATAACTGTAGATTGCTCAATTTTCAACCAGTTTTCAAACGGTTTGATTTGTTATGAACGTCAGAAATTTAGCTAATTAACCTGAAAACTTGAGAATGTTTGAAAAAAAAAGCAATTTAAACATTCAGCCTGAGTCATAGCCGTGTGCATAAGGTTTGTAACAAACCAATCCGTTTGTAAATCTGTCAAAAATTCAGCGAGTTACGAGTGTTTTAGTGAGTAAATCATCCTGTTCACTGACTACAGGACAGAGAAGGCCTGTTCCAAGATGGTTGCCACGGTGACGATGCTGCTGACTCCACCTCAAGGCATCTAGCCTTCGACACCCCCGCACAACCGCCTGTAGAAACATCTCAGTGGGATCTCCTTGTCATGACAGTAACGTTTGACGCCATCAGGACCATCAAGGTTCAAGTTTTTCTCCTCAGAGAATCAAACTTTCTTCCAACTTTCAATGTCCCATGATGCTCTCTGTCAAAGTCCAGATGAGTAATTTAGTGGAAGGAGACGAGGCCTTTGAAGAGGTTTTTGTTCTCAAAGCTCTTCTCTCAGACGTCGTTATGGCTCCAGTAACGACTTTAATTTGGGTCGAGGATCATCCCGTGTCTTGATGAACAGCCAATCAGATCCTCAGGAAATGTTTTTGGGTCTTCAACTTGACTTTTTTGTTCCATAACGTAATGGCGTTGTGTTATGAGAGGTTTTCTTTATGCAGCTCAACAATCGACCACGTTCAAAGAGAAAAAGATTTTTAGCATTTACCATCAGGAGGTCATGACAGTGAGAATATCTGACAGAAAATCACCTTGAATCCACATTTTTGTGAATTTTTTCTGCATTTTGAAACTCTACTTTGAACCTTTTTAAGATCCAAGAGTGCAAAATGTAAATTAGTGCAACTGTTCAACTGGTCTTAAGATTTTAACCCTGTGGTGCATAGTGTTCACAAAGTTATTTACTCCAAAGTTCAATGGTTCATGTGGTGGAAATTCATATTGGCCTGTGCCAGGATATTTTTTATTCTTCTTAGGGCCTGAAAAAATGTTTTAATACTTTTTCCAAACATATATGTATTTTTAAAAAAAGTTATAGACAAACATTTGAGGGTGAAAAAGCTTATGAACTATAAATTATTCAGTATTAAAATGGATGAAAGAGAGTTAAAATGTTTCGCAAAAGAAAAGAAGTCAAACAAAAAATAAGTCATATTTACATAAAGTTCACACTGTTTTGTGTTGAATGCTCAGTTACAAATATTTGAAAAAAAAAAATGGAAAACTTTTTTTTACACCTTAAGACAAATAAAAACACTCAAAGGAAAAACTCTGACTTTCATAATTCATGCATCAGAGGGTTAATCAGGTTTTTATCTTTCAAACACCAAATGAAAACATCTTTTCAGCAACAATAAACAAAGATAAAGTTTTTCTAAAGCTCCAGGTAGTTTCCTGTCTCACCTATCATGGGCGACTCGATGAAGCTCCAGGTGTTGCTCTGAGGTACGTATGACTGGAGGACGCCCGCCGAGCGCCCGGCCTCGTTCACTCCTCCAAACACGTAAACTTTCCCTCCGCACACTGTGGCTGCTGCTGAATGAACCGGTTTAGGAAGAGGAGCGATCGTCTCCCATTGGTTGGTGATGGTGTCGTACCTGGAGAGGAGAGAAAAGGTGTTTGGATTATGTTTTCAGGCGTCCGTTTCACAAAGCAGGTTTAGTGAAAACTCTGAGTCTATTAACCCTGAAATGAGGGAAACTCTGAATTTTCTGTTTCACAAATGGAGGTAACTCAAACAGAGATTCTCCCCTTTGAGATTGGACAAAGAGTCTCTCTCCATTGAAGTCGAGACCCAGTCAATGGCATCATTGTCTGCGACACTTTGATTGGTCCAAAAACACTTACTTGGACCTCAAAGAGAGACAGAGGCGGGAGAAAGTTGGTGTGTGGTACAAACTAAAGGAGTAAGATTCAGTCAGCGGGCGAGTTTTGGCGTAACACGGCTCTGCTGTCTGTTATTTAAGAAACATACAAGTCCACTCTTTCACAGCATGTCCTTTTGACAATGAACTCGCTGATGAAGGTGCAGCATTATCAATATTAATATTTTTAATATTTTTCGGGAGATTATCATCAGAGCGCGCATGGATGTTCTGACATTTCCCGACAATTCTCGTTTTTTTTATTTATGTGTGTGTATGATGGAGATAAAACAACTGCACAGTCAAAAAGCCACGTAATATTTATTTTACAATGTAAAACGTGATCAAAATGAGGTAAAACCGTGAGATTATGTGGAGGTCTCACCTGTTTGAACAATGTTCTTATATTTCATCTTAAGTTGCTGCCAAGTGCGCTTCTCCCCCGCAGGATTACATCTAAATAAAATAAATGAATGATCTACATTCAGCAGTTTTCCCTGTAATATTACTGTGATTGTTGGACTACGTTTAAACTTACAAACTTAAATTCAGAGTTTTCTATCTCAGAGGAGATCAACTCAGAGTTCAGGGTTTAACTCAGAGATTGTTAAACGGACCCCAGATCATGAAACTCTGGATTAAAGTCCCCGCTGTGCTGACAGACAGAATCAGCAGAGAAGAGGAAAAAGAGCAACTATTTCCCACGATGACAGCGATTAAAGCAAATTACACAGAGAAACACATGTTTGGAGGCTTCAGTCTCTGGAGTTTCAACCTCTCACGTCTCAGCATCTTTGGCAACAACTTTCAGCCAAAAACTCAACAGACCAGATCAAACAGCTGCTGATGAAAAACGAGAACAAGACACTGACTGATGGGACTGTTAATGTGTGTTTCTTGACTTTTTATTTGTGTTTTGTGAGTTTTTTGGTGCCATCTCTCTGTGGTGTGATTCAATTTCTCTGAGCCGTTGTTGAAAAACATCCAAATCTAAACAAATTTACGTCTTATTTTTAGTAAAAGTCTAGAAAAATGTCTGAATTTGAGATATTAAAGGACGAAAATGATGCTTCAAATGCTTGTAAGTGTAAGAGAATTTTAGATAGATAAATTCTGCCAATAGAGTCAATTCAGGGGTTTAGTTTTTTGAAACATAAAGAAAGAAACATATATATTTTTTTACCTCATTGGCAGATATTTTTGTAACGACTTAGACCTTACTTTTGTCTTTTAACCCTTTAACGTGGGATGTGTTGGTGCCGACACATTTGCACATGCACACTCTGAATGCACTTAATTACTAAAACATTTACTACGACACATTTGACAGTTTTATAAAGTTGCAAATCTGCAAATTTGAAAGTGGGAGATTTACAAGTATAAAAGTAGCAAATTGGCCAGTTTCATAAAGAAGCGATTTAACAAGTTTAAAACTGGCATTCCCAGTGAAATAAAGCAAATGTGCCAGTTTTATAAAGCAGCAAAATTTATGAGCTTCAACACTGTTTAAATGTTCTAAATATTTTACCGCTTAAACGGGCCGGTGAAAGTCTTTCTTCGCTTAATTGTTCAGTTTTTGACCGTAAGGGTCAATTTTTCACCGTTTAAAAGCTCAAACTTTCATCGTTTAAGTGTTCAATTTTTCACCACTTTAACGCAGTTAATTAAGTAGCAAAAGTTTCATGGTGGCAAATTGGCCAGTTTTTATAAAATTGCAACTTAATGAGATAAAAAGTGGCAAATTTAGAAGTTTTATGATGGTAATTGTGCCTTTTTTTTTATAAGGTGGCAAATTTGGCAGTTTTAAACTCACAAATTTGTCACTTACAGGGAAAATATTGCAGGAAAAAATGAGCCAAAGCACTTGGTGTTCAGAAATTTCTGACTGATTTAAAGCCAAATAAGTAAATTATCCATCAGGCATTTTGAGTCTCAGGTGTTTAAGGGTTAAACTTAAATAAAAAACCCTGGTTTAAAGTTGGTCAAACAGTTGGAAAGTTAAGAAGAGTTTGTGAGTTTTCTGTAGAGTCTCACATGGTGTAAATTCTTTAAAAGTTTCTTTAAAATTCTGGACGCAGTTGTTTGTTTCATGTGTTAGTGGATGAAATAAAAGCACCTTAAGTGTTGGAGTGACTTTCAGAGATGAACCCACTCAGAGTTTCCACCTGTCTGCAGCTTCTCAAAGCTTTTCAGCACCTTTCACTTCATTATTGTGATTTTTCTGTCTGAGTCTCAGCTTCGTCTTTCTCATTGTTTTCTCGAACCTGGCAACAAGATGCAGCTGCTTGAGGAACAAAATCCTGTTGTTCACAAAGTGTTGACGTCTGAGTGATTACAGAAACAACCCTTTCACACCTTCGCTGGGGTTAAAGGTGCAGATATAATTTTTTTTACATTAGATTTAAGTGGGTAACAAGTTTCTTTGGCTTCATTTGTGTGAGACTCAGATAAAACCCAAAGTAAATTCTGTTCTCTCGCAGCTTTGTCAGATAACAGAACACTCATTTAAAGCCCATCTCATCTCTTCTGGTGAGGCTGGATCGTGAATTAAAGCTGTAATTTAATGTAAACGAAGCGCAGCAAAGACGTAACGGTCAGAAGAAGAGGAACACGACCCTCAGAGGTCACACATCTAACTGGATCCATTTGTACATGATTCACCATCAAGCTTTTCAAATCAAGCGTGACATCGAGACTGACACTGGAGAGATTGCCTGAGTGGGTGAACGTGGGGCGATTATATCTTCCAGGCAGAGACGACGACAAGAGAAAAGGAGACAAAGAAACGAAAACACTGATCTTCACAACAAAAGGACGACGTCTCTGTTTCGTCTAAAGCGTTTTTGTCTGACATTTATAGAAAATTATCCTCCGAGATGTTGAGTTTTGCTTCCACAAAGACTTAAAACTAAATCAGGATTGATCTGTTTTGTTTGGACAGTACCCTGAATATTCACTCTCCTTTCCACCAGAGGAATCCTCTCAAGTTTGTATAGTTTTCACAACAAAGTAGTTTAATAAGGTTCACCACTTTAAAGAGGACATTTCAGGCAACAAACAGACAGACAGCACAGGCAAGAGTAGTTATTGTCGTCGAAGTGTCAGAATCTCGTAAAGGAGGAGTTACAGTTAGACTGTAAGCTGCAAGTCTTTGTTTTCTACAGGGTTCTAGCTGCAAGACTAAAGTGACCCCATCATTTTTTGTTGAGTTTTCATCCCAGGACAGCTTGTGATAGACAACAAGTGCTCCCTGCTTGACTGGGCTTGTGTAATAGCTCTATTAGAGGGTCGTTTATTGGCTAACAGGCCTGTCACTCACTCCTACAGTAACCAATCACCTTACACTTCACAGGAAGCAGCTGTAGCCATTTAGATCATAGACGACACCTATTTATTTTCATGTGTGCAACAGAAGATGAACATTCTGCGACTGAGAACTACAATGTCATGATTTTTGTTAAACCTTCCCACAAACAGAACAAAGCTGACCAAAAAGAGGACACTGAGCACTGATGAAGCTGGTTTTCTTTGCACGGAGTCTTCGGACAAGAGTGTAGACTAAAAACTCTCTAACTCCAATAATGTTTTACCTAAAAAGCTCAAATTTCACCCAGATGTAGATAAGAAGGTGTAGAAGTGATGTGGATGTTTTATGTCTGAAGCATCTTAAAGTGATTGATTCTCAAAAATAGTTTTAAAGAAAGAGAGAGAAGGAAACTGTTTATATGTGTTTAAATATTACACACTTATGCAACTCTTTCATGTTTTCTTCCTGTCATTAAAATATTTACTGGATTACAACTTCAGCTTTTTTAAGATTTATTTTGAGCTGAATCATCCCAAAGCCGTAGACGAGGGCTGAACAATTTAATATTTTCTGATTAAAATCGTAATTTCAGAAAATAATGATCATGTGATCGTCAAAGCTGCCATTTTTTGCTCCTGACTGAAAAAGGATCCGTCGTAACAAGTTTTACACAAACGTCCTCTGAGTGTTAGACTGTTCGGAAAAATCCTTTTTTCCTTGGGATTGTTGAATTTTGTTTTGATTTTTTTTTTTTTTTTTGTATTTTATACTTTTTCACTTCACACAATTAAGGATATTTTGCACTATATCATTTTTGAAAAGTGTAGAGTCAAAGATAGCTCTTTTTTTTTTTTCAGTCGTTATAAATAAAACAATGATTTCGAAAAGTCCAGTTAAGAAATGTAAAAAAATTGTAATTCAAGGTCAGAAATTCGACAGTTTATCTCAAACTATTTTTTTCTCTCAAAACTTTGCCTTTTATTTTATAATTTTGTCTTTATTTCTCATAATTTTGACTTAGACTTTTGACTTTTTATATCAAAATGTTGTACTTTTTATTTCAAAATGTTGATGTTTTATCTGAAAATTTGGACTTTTTTCTTAGACTTTTGTCTTAATCTCAAAATTTTGACCTTAAATGTGAAAGGTTAGACTTTTTTCCCACATTATATCAAACTGATTTCTGCAAATCTGGACTCTTTTTCCTCAGAATGTTGTTTTTACTCCTCAAAATTTCCACTTTTATCTTAAAATATTGATCTTTTATTTAAAAGTTAGAAACAATTCTCACCTCCAGTTTTCATCCTTACATTGAATTGAAAGCTTTTGTTGTTTTGATGTAATTTTCTGTGAAGTTCAAATTGAATTGAAATCGCAATATCTGCTAGAAAAATTGCAGTTAGATCTTTATCTGAAATCGTTCAGCAGAAACACGGGACAAATATCTGTTATCAAACTGATCACATCATGTTTAAATCATCTGTCACCGACTGTGCTGTACAGCTGTAGTGAAGCAGGATGAGAAAAAGAAAGTTTGAATGACAGGATACAACAGAGACGGCATAAATGTCTTCTTCAGACATTCTCTCTGGATACAAAAATGTAAATATCATTTCATAATGATGATCCTGTAACTTTTTTGGTGTATCTAATGTTTTGTTATTAAGTCTTTGAAACACTTTCACTCTCATGTAGACGTAAACATCACTAATCTTCTTTTTACCTCGACATCAGAGGGCGTTTGTTTGTTTGTTTACGAATGATGCACACACCTGGCAGATTGCTTGTAACAACACGTGGGGATCTGACGGAGCCTCGCGCTCAGTATGAACAGAGTTTATATCTGAGAGACTGAAGACAAGGTCAGCCAAAGACACACACACACACACACACACACACACGCTCGGAAACAGCAGCATATGGAGACGCAGGTGGACACTGATCTGCCAATTTCGTGTCACCTTTAACTAATCGTTGTGAGACAGACAGCAACCAATCCACAGGCCAAAATATTTACCCATAATCCCTGTGACTGAACTAATTCAGCAGAGAGGTCTGTTTCTGTAAAGCGAGCCAACACAGTACGGTTCTGTGTGCAAACGAGCATTTTTCTGCACGTAGATCAACCACTGAGATCCTGCACAACATTTACGCAGCAAAGTCAAAGAGGCTCCTTGAAATTCTATCGAGAAAAAATGATTATAGTGCACACGAGCTCTTTCAGTATCTCCGAGTGTGTGTGAAACACGAGGACGTGGATTTAATTGGATGGGAATGTCAGGAAGGACGAGGGACGAGAGTGCTATCTGCTGCTGGTGCAGGTTGTACATCAATTACAGCGCAGCGCTCTTCAAGATGAGAGGAGGGGAAGAAGAGTGAGACCTCGCTGCACGACCACAGGAGCACGAGGAGCATCTCTGCTCCGCGACAGGTGGTCGGGTTTAATATTTACTGATAAACTCTTCAAAATTATTCAGCTGTAGAAACCAAGCCACAGTGAGGTAGACCAACAAAAAAATCAGCTACAACTGCCAGAGAAATTGTTCTGGATGCAAAGAAAACCCACAAATAACTTCAGCTGAAATACAGGACTCTCTGATAGAATGTGGTCTCTGGACATTTTTCTCAAAATTTCCTCTTTTTTACTTCAGAATTTTGAAATTTTTATCTGAATATTCTCATTTTTTGTCTCATTATTCCTATTTCTTATCTGAGAATTTTAACATTTTTTCTCATATTTTTGACCTGTTATCTCAACATTTCAGCTCCACTATCCCAAATTTTAACTTTTTTATCTTAACATTCTGCTGTTATTCAATGATTTCGACTTCACTATCTCTTAATTGTAATATCTCATAATTCTGACTTTTTTTTCCTCATAGTTTTAACCTGATAGACGGAATTTCAACTTCCCAATTTTTTTTACCTTGTCCCCAAAATTTCCCTCTTTTTGCTTCAAAATTTTGAATTTTTTAACTTAAAATTCAGACTTTTATCTTATTATTTTGACTTCTTGCCTCAAATTTAAACTTTTTTCATCTCAGTTTTGCCTTTTTTTGGCTGAAACACAGGACTCTCTGAAAGAATGTGGTCTGGCTGTTTCAAGATGCACAATAAGGAGGCACTTGAGGAAAAATGGGCTGAAGAAAGACATTTTATGCGAATGCCACAAAGT
Source organism: Thalassoma bifasciatum (assembly GCA_008086565.1). Taxonomy (NCBI): domain Eukaryota; kingdom Metazoa; phylum Chordata; class Actinopteri; order Labriformes; family Labridae; genus Thalassoma; species Thalassoma bifasciatum. Next base: position 43,607 of record RPOG01001615.1, on the reverse strand, counting down.
TTACCACTTATAATACGTCAAACAGCACAGAGACAAGCCTCAAAACTTCTGGAACAAAGTCGAAAAGTGAACTTTTTGTCCACAACCATAAACATTGTTCCATTTGGAGAGGAGTCAACAAGGCCTATGATGAAAGGTCCACCATTCCTACTGTGAAACACGGAGGTGGATCACTGATGTTTTGGGGATGTGTGAGCTACAAAGGCTCAGGAAACTTGGTCCAAACTGATGAATGAAGGATGAATGCAGCATGTTATCAGAAAATACTGGAGGAAAATTTACACTCATCAGCCCAGAAGCTGCACATGAGACGTACTTGGACGTTCACACATGACAATGATCCAAAACACAAGGACAAGTGGACCTGCCATTGGCTACAGCAGAAGAAAGTGAAGGTTCTGGAGTGGCCATCTCAGTCTCCTGGCCTCAAATCTGCAGTTTATGCAAGACAGAACAAGAATTTACAGGAACTGGAGGCTTTTTGCCAAGAAGAATGGTCAGTTTTACCATCTGAGAAAATAAAGACCCTCATCCACAACGAGCACAAAAGACTTCAAGCTGTCATTGATGTTAAAGGGGGAAATAACAACAACAACTAACCATGAGTGACAGAAAAGTTTTTGTGTTTTCATTCATATTCTCAGAGAAAAGGGCCTGGAAATCATAAATTCTGAGAGGTGAACAGTTGGATGTGGCTGCGATTGGTTTGGAGGTTTCGCTGGTGTCTTGATAGACCAGCAGGGGGCAGGGTTGTTTGTTATTTAATCCCCAGGGGTGGAGATCAGCTCAGCAGGGGGGGGCTTAGCCTGTCGACACATGCTCCCAATAGTCTCATGACTCAGGGGATGTGGAGAAAGGAGTGAGACTCTAAATGTGACTCTAACTGATCCAGTCTGACGTTTTTGTTCCAGCCTCTCAGGTTAAACCTGCGGCTGCTGCAGCTTCTCTCCACGCTGCTAAAACCTCAGTTCATGCTCTCAAAATGCAAAAATGAGCCGTAACATCTTCTTCCCATGGAAATGATACAGAGTTTGTCACACATCACACACACCACCCACCGACATCGAGTAAACACGCTCTCTCAAGGAGCTGCTGATAGAAGAGTGTTCAGAGTGAAGCCTGATGAAACCTCTTTCTGTAATTTCCATCTCACTGCGTCTTCATTCTCAGGGTTGAGTTGATGAAATTTCCCCGCAGCGATTCAATACTTGCACAAGGTCTTAGAGGTTTTATGATCGGCCTCTCGCTTCTGACTTAATCCACCTGCTTTGAAACGGTGCATTGTGCTTTTATAACGCCACTTGATGAAAAAGTAGAACTCAGAAAGACAGGTGGAGGAAGTTTTTTTTCTGGGGGCATCAGGGTTTTATCAGGGCGAGACCGACCGCTCTACAGGAGCTGGGAGAAAACAGGCGCTTAGGTTTCAAGTTAACAAACCTAAAAACAACATGCTCCTTTCTCTGACTTGCAAACTTGTGAACAAATGTTTTCTGCACAAATCTGTGATGCATCAGTTTTAAAATTCTTTCTTATTCTGTAAAAAGTTACAAGTTAAGCACAGTTTATTATTTTATTATTATTATATTATTATTTTATTATTATTATTATTATTATTTATTTTCATTATTATTTATTTATTCTATTTTATTTTTATTTATTTATTTTATTAATTTTTATTTCTTATTTTATTTTTATTTATTTTATGATCATTTTTTATTATCTTATTATTATTATTTTTATTATTTATTTTCATTTTTATTTATTTATTTCTTTTCTTTTTTTTTTCTTTTCTTTTCTTTTTATTTATTTTATTATCATTTTTTTTATTTTATTAATTTATTATTATTATATCATTTTATGCACAGTTTATTATTTTATTCTGTCTATTTGTTACAAAGGCTAGTTGATTGTGTTCTTCTTTTATTCTCTTTTTTATTGTATATTTGTATATATTTATTATTCTCATTTCTATGATTGGGCTTGCTCCGGGACCAGGGTAACCTCATTTTGTCCCACCCATGTTTTACAGGGGTTGAATGACAATAAAACTCCTTGAATCCTTGAAAAAAAAGGGGACTTAACCAGACTTAACTCTCAGTTCAGGTTAGAGGAAACCAACGGCGGTTTGTTGATGTTGATGTTGTGTGACTCTCACCTCTCCACGTGGTCCAGGTTCCCTGATACTCCCAGTCCACCGATGGTGTACAGTTTCCCATCGTACACCAGGCTGCTGTGTTTGCAGCGAGGCACTGTCATCCTGGACACCAGACTCCAGTTATCCAGCAGAGACATGTAGCACCAAACATCCGCCACCATCACACCGCCCTCTGTGCCGCCTGCAAGAAAAAGGATGGATCAATAAATGTGGTAATAAACAGAGAAAACTAACATTTCCACAGTTAAACCCATGATGTTAAAATACAGGACAACCCTCTATTATAAAAGCTAAAAACAATACTTTGATGTATTGATGCTTCAGGAAAATAAAACAGTTCATATTTCTACTTTTGAATTGCATTATGGGAACAAGAAGGTGGAGGCACATGCTTGAAAGGAGAATAGAGTCTAAGTCAGATTGTTCCCCAACCCCATCCTGGTAAAAAATAGGTACAGCTCCTTAAAAATAAGCAACTGATACCAGCTGCGTTCCCTCTTCACTCAAGGTTAAAATAACTCTCAGCTCACCTCGGCCCCTCCCGGCTGTTTAGCAGAGCTACAGCTCACAAGCTTTACCCAGAATTCCTTTGGTAACTGCAGCATAACAATTACTGCAGCCATGAATGAGGAGGGGGAATGGTGCAGCAGCAAACCCCTGACAGTGATGCTCAGCAGGAAACAATCAACTGCTGTAATTCAGAGTATTTGACCATTAGGATCAGGGATGGGTCAATAGATCAATAGATTTTTTGCTTAACAGTTCTCTTGTCAATTCTTTTCCAGATAAGGAAGATCCTAGATAAGATAAAGATCCTTTTAGAAGAAAAACATTTGCTTCTCTTTTTAAACAAGAACTGTCAAGTTTGCACTGAGATCTAAGACTTTTATATCTATTTACTTATAACTCAGTAAATTGTAGTTGAAACTTGCAAAGCTACTTTTTGAAAATTCACCAGAGGAAGCGATGAGGGGATTGATAAAGAATTGGATCGACAAGCGGAATTGATAATGGCATTGGAATCGATAAAGTCTCATCACTAATCCATCCATAATAAGAACCATAGGTGAGTGTTTCAATTTCCAAAATGCATTTATGACAATATTACACTGTTATACCAAAACTGTTGGGATTTCTACGGCGAGATGTGGAGGTCTGAGCGGGAACCTGGCACAAATGGAGCATGGAGGGAGAAATTCAGTCTGTCTCTGGAGCAGCAGTTCCCAACCTTTTCTATCTTGGGGCCCACTTTTGCGTCTCACTAAATGTTTGTGGCCCCCCTCTTACCAGCCTCTGACCTCATAAATATGAAGGCTATATAATATATATTGCCTAGTTAGAGCCCAATTTGTAACAAAGACCTGAAATGTCATAAAAACAGTGCAACAATTACCAGAAATGTAGTAAATGGTTGATAATGTAACTAAAGTGCTGAGCCAGAAGTGTTTAAAAATAAATAATAAAACCCAAAATATAATAAGTCAATGATGAAACAGGAGCTGATAACTTTTCCTTTTGCTGTTATTACATTTTAGGCTAAAAGCTGTTTTTTACATTTTAGGTATAATAACATTTTTAAAATTACATTTCGGGTCATTTTAATATTCTTAAGACCATATTTGTATCTTTATAAAACAGCTCCTGACAAAAATAATAGTTTTTTGGAAATGATTTGGCGGCCCACTTGCAATGCCTCCATGGCCCACCAGGGGGCCACGACCCACAGGTTGGGAATCACTGCTTTGGAGAAACAACTTAAAGGAGACTCACAGAGGGAGTCACAGAGTGTCACTGTGGAGCCAAATAAACTCAACCACTCTGCAGAAAAGTTTTTAAAGAGGAAGAAATGTGACGAAGGACTGAGGGAGAAAAGCTCCAGTTGTCCTGCAGCGGTTGATCTCACCTGACAGGTAGATGTTGTCTCCGGCTGAGATGACGCTGAAGAAGTCTCGGTCATAGAAGGGCAGACTGGCCAGCGGGTACCACTTACTGTTCTGGGGGTTGAAACAGGTGACGGCTGTCAGGGAGCGCTGGTTCATCCCGATGGTCTGACGCCCTCCGACCAGAACGATCACCTCTGCTACACCTGTAGGATTCAAGACGGAGGGAGAGTTTCCTCAAAGCTTTTTTCACACTTTTTTCTATGGAATTGAAGACGTTTTTGAGTCAAATCCTGTTAGTGACAATGATCCAAAACACAAGGCAAGAATTTCAGCTACAACTGCAAGGAAAATTGTTCCGGATGCAAAGAAAAACCCTTAAAGAATTTCGGCTGAAATACAGGACTCTCTCAAAAAAATGTGATCTGGTTGTTTCAAGATGCACAATAAGGAGGCACTTGAAGAAAAATGGGCTATATGGTCGAGTCAGACACAAGCCTCAAAACTTCTGGAACAAAGTCATTTGGAGTGATTGTTCTGGATGCAAAGAAAAACCAACAAATAACTTCAGCTGAAATACAGGACTCTCTGAAAGAATGTGGTCTCTGGACATTTTTCTCAAAATTTCCTCTTTTTTTACTTCAGAATTTTGAAATTTTTATCTGAATATTCTCACTTTTTGTCTCATTATTCCTATTTCTTATCTGAGAATTTTAACATTTTTCTCATATTTTTGACCTGTTATCTCAACATTTCAGCTCCACTATCCCAAATTTTAACTTTTTTATCTTAACATTCTGTTGCTATCCAATGATATTGACTAAACTATCTCTTAATTGTAATATCTCAAAATTCTGACTTTTTTTTCTCATAGTTTGAACCTTAAAGACGGAATTTCAACTTCCCAATTTTTTTGACCTTTTCCCCAAAATTTCCCTCTTTTTGCTTCAAAATTTTGAATTTTTTAACTTAAAATTCTGACTTTTATCTCATTATTTTGACTTCTCGCCTCAAATTTAAACTTTTTACATCTCAGTTTTGCCTTTTTTTGGCTGAAACACAGGACTCTCTGAAAGAATGTGGTCTGGCTGTTTCAAGATGCACAATAAGGAGGCACTTGAGGAAAAATGGGCTGAAGAAAGACATTTCTACACAAATGCCACAAAGTTTCCTGCTTACAATACACCAAACAGCACAGAGACAAGCCTCAAAACTTCTGGAACAAAGTCATTTGGAGTGATGAGAGCAAAAGTGAACTTTTTGTCCACAACCATAAACATTGTTCCATTTGGAGAGGAGTCAACAAGGCCTATGATGAAAGGTCCACCATTCCTACTGTGAAACACGGAGGTGGATCACTGATGTTTTGGGGATGTGTGAGCTACAAAGGCTCAGGAAACTTGGTCCAAACTGATGAATGAAGGATGAATGCAGCATGTTATCAGAAAATACTGGAGGAAAATTTACACTCATCAGCCCAGAAGCTGCACACGAGACGTACTTGGACGTTCACACATGACACTGATCCAAAACACAAGGACAAGTGGACCTGCCATTGGCTACAGCAGAATAAAGTGAAGGTTCTGGAGTGGCCATCTCAGTCTCCAGACCTCAAATCTGCAGTTTATGCAAGACAGAGCAAGAATTTACAGGAACTGGAGGCTTTTTACCGAGAAGAATGGTCAGTTTTACCATCTGAGAAAATAAAGACCCTCATCCACAACGAGCACAAAAGACTTCAAGCTGTCATTGATGTTAAAGGGGGAAATACACGCTGTTAAGAACTGGGGGAGGGAAACTTTTGATCAGGAAGTTTGTGTTATCATTATGATTTAAAAAGAGTAAACACAGTTGTTTGTTAATAAATATCTTCACCCAACCACTAACCATGAGTGACAGAAAAGTTTTTGTGTTTTCATTCATATTCTCAGAGAAAAGGCCAAGAAATCATGAATTCTGACAGGGTATATTTTTAGAAGAGAATTACAAAATACCTGATTATTTATCACACTGTGTGATTTTTATCTCTATTTCTCTTCTACATATTTATGATCCTGGGAGAAATTGTGTCACCATCAGTCAGAAAATTAAAAATTTCCGAGTGTCCCAGATATTCAGGATGATCCACAGATGTTGCCATTAAAACTTTTTGGTGGAGTTTCTTTCCACAAACTAATTAGTCCCTGAGGAATTTATGCTGATTTATTTCTGCAGAATTTTCCAGAATATGTTGGATAGTTTTGCTGGTGATTTGAAAAATGTAGCAGAATGTTTTAATACAGGGGAAGAGTTCACTCAGAATGACATTTTTCTTCTGTCGACTGCTCGGAGAAGGAGAAGAGAACGATGTGAATTAACTGATGTCTGAATGTTTTTAACGTTCACCCATTTCTACTTTTGTCTGTTCACCTTTTCCTCCCTCTCTTCTTCTTTCTTTGCCTCTCTCTCTCTCTCTCTCTCTGCAGCTCAGGCTGACAGTAATCACTTGTTTAAAGGTCAAACAGACAAAACTTTAATTTTGGCTCCAGTTTCCTGCAGACTTTCAGAGCAGAGGTTACGTAATGTTGATTCACCATCTCCAGGTAAGTTTGACATTTCTGTGTTCAGCTTAAGAAAAACTAAAAAATCAGACTTTAGTTCCTTTGTAAATATTTACACCAAGTTTTTCACCTGCTTTGTTTCTTTTCCCTTCACTTCAAATCATCATATTTGAGTTTTGACATAAAAACAGGAAGAGGTGTTTATTCACCCTTTTAACAAAATCCACAAAAATATTGCTTTATTATTACATTCATGATATAAAGCGGAAAATTTGAGATAAAAATGTTGACATTTGGAGAAAAAAAAAGTCAAATTTGTGCCTAAAAAAAGTCAAAAATGAGGTGAAACAAATTTGTGATTTGTGTTTTGACATAAAAGAGGAAAAGATGTTTATTCACCCTTCAAACAAAATCCACAAAATATTGCATTATTGTTTTATTCATGATATATAATGGAAAATTGTGAGATAAAATGTTGAAATTTGGAGAAAAAAAAAGTCGAAATTGTGCCAAAAAAGATTCAAGAATGAGGTGAAACAAATTTGTGATTCCAAGAAAAAAAAAATTATGGGATCAAAAGTTAAAAATTTGCAATATTAAGTCAAAAGTGTGAGATAAAAAGTCTGAATTGTGCTATTAGGAGTCAGAAATAAGAGAAAAATATAGAAAAAAAGTCAAATTTGTGTGATACAGAGTACAAAACACAAGACAAAAATATAAAATTCAGAGATGGCACAATAATTTTTGAGATTAAAAGTCAGATTGTGAGGAGAACTCTCAGTTTTGAAAACAAATATCAAAATTATTATTATTAAAAATTGAAGTTTTGAGATGAAAAGTCAAAATTTGAGAAAATGAGTCCAAGTTTTGTCTTCTTATCTCAAAATTTTGACCAAATGTGGGCAAAAAATCTTGTTGAAGCTAATTTTTATTTTGTATTTTTAACTGGCAGAAATGAGCGTAACAAGGGTTAATAAACATTTCAGTTCCAGTAAATTGGGATTATTTTTTGATTAGTCGGGCTTTACAGGGTTTATCTAAAAAATTTGACTTTTTAACTGATAGTTTTGGATTTGACTTTTGCAGTGTTACGCTCTTAAACTCTTATATTAAAGCATACAGAGAAAATACCAGCTGTCAGTGTGTGTTTGGAAAACTCCACACTCCAACGTCCTTTGACTTCACCTGCTTCAAAGTTAGTGGTTTAAAAAAAGGTCACAGCAGAAGTGAAAGAGACGGGTAAAAAGTGCAGGAGGTGAAAGAGCAGTGAAGCGGGATGAACGGACGAGTATAACCAGAAAAATAGTAAAAACTCCTGAGGGTTTTGAGTTCAGTGACAGAGAAGAGACACACAGAGGAAGAAAGAGCCGGAGCCACCGGATAAAAAAGGAAAAAAAGCAGAATCACAGCAGGACGCTCGGCTCTGTGGGTGAGCGTCAACTTCACTTTAAGATTCAGGCCGAACACAAATCTTTCTGCCCCTGAAATTCACTTTTTGGGGGTTTTTTTGTTCCCACTCACAGCCTGTGACGTCTACAGCCTCCTTCAGAGATTCAAACATTGACTGTATATAGAATGGACAGCGTGCTTCCGCCTGCCACCTTTCTACGATTTTGAAGCCAAAAAACCCCGTTTCTCTAGCCGCCATTGTGCAGCCAGAGTCTGCGCAGTAGAGAATTTCCGGTGGAGCAGAGTAAAAAAGAGAAATAAAAATATTTATTTCTTTTCTTCAGAAGGTTTAGTCTCCTTTTGGCTCTTTCCTGAAGTTTCTTATATCCCCGATAAAAACTACTCATGAACGGCAGCTGTCAACTATTGTAAAACGAAACTTATATCGCGGTTTTTAACGTCCAATAACTAATGAGAAACTGACTTCTCAGGAAAAAAACACCTGAACACCATGCAGCCAAATGACATCATCATACTACCTTAGAGTAAAGATGAGAGAAACGTTTCTACGAGGTATCGTAATTTTTTAAAGTTTTCCCGGCTCATATCTGGAATACATGGGGAGGCGGGGCTTATGACCTATACTGCAGCCAGACACCAGGGGGCGGGGCTTATGACCTATACTGCAGCCAGACACCAGGGGGCGGGGCATCTGCTGGAGGCTTCAGTTTGAGCCGAACGTCGTTACGTCCACTCATTATACAGTCTATGGATTCAACACTGAGCTCTGGAATAAAGAACTAGGGCTGTTCGATATCTGGACAAAATTCCATATCTCAATATTAATGCCAGATATCTGGATATCCATACGGTACAATATGACTCTGGGTTTAGTGACAACTAACCATTTTCCAGAAAAATAGAGACCTGATATTAAAACAGGATGTGTAAAGTGGGGTTAGGGTTCAGGTCACATTGCAGCGCCAGAATCCCATCCTCATCTCCTTTTCCTCAGCTCATGAGGGACATCCGGCCTAGCACCTATTAGCATCAATACGTTATGGGCTGATAACAGCTGATCTAGTTTGTAAACAACATCACTGTGGTTACACAAAGGATCTGAGGATAAACACAGGAACAAAAATACTGCAGACATGACCAGTTTGGTGTTTATGTCCAATGAATGAGCCATAAAAAGAAACGACAGGCTCCAAATGCAAAGGCAGCAAAAAAGATAAGAAAAAAAGGGAAAAGGAAGAACGGCAGAATGATTTGCAAAAACAATCTAATTGCGATTTTCTGTGTGTTTGTATCGGTTTTTAAAAAAACACAAGCAATAAATCACCCTTCGTTAGAAAAAACTCTTAATACGAAAAACAAAACTCTGAATATATGACTTTTAAAAAGAGCTTTTTGGATTCATACGGCAAAGTTGACATCACTTGATATATTCAAGGGATTTTTTTTTCTGTCAGACTGCTCAGCTGAACAGGTGGTGCCTCACTTTCTTCTGCAAACACAGGCGCACAGATGTCATAGCTGCGTTTACGAAAGGTCACACGCTCAAGGACCAAAGTCAATCAAACGTCTGCCCTTTGAATTTTTCCTGATCCTCTGGCTCCTGCCCCCCCCTCCCTCACTTTTTGACCACATGCCAAACTCTATTCTTCTTCTTCTCCCTCGTCTCATTTTCTCGTCCTCTGTGTGTCAAACATAATCCCCAAAACCTCAAAATCTCCTTCAAGTCTTTTTCTTATCCATTTTTTTTTCATTCTTGTCCTGCATGAACATGTAGGTCTTTATTTCCAGTGAGCAGACGTCCTGCTGTGCAGAGCCGCTCGCTGCAGCAGATGGCTGAACAACACACGAATGTCATGGACACAAATTACCATAAGACCCCGTCCAGAAACTCAAACCTGAGATTAAAAAACGACACACACAGAGTGATGCGTTTGACCTGTGTTTATCTGCATCATCACAACTTAAAGCTGGATAAAGTACAGATAAAAAATAAATCCTTCATCCTGAGGGAAACTTGGTTACACGCATTTCATTTGTATCAGTTGTTGAATTTAATGCTTCATAAAAAGTATTCATATAAATGTTGTTTATGCATTTATGTAATTCAGTGCAGGACTGAACCTTTTGCAGAAACAATCGAATTTTTCTGCGATTATTTCTCGTTTCCCATCTTCTGTGTTTTTAAACAAAGTCATTGTAGAATATGAACAGTTACATTAATTACAGCACAACAACAACAACCCACTACCACTACAACTGGGGCTGATTTTTACACATTTTACTCACTTTTACCTTCTTTTTTTCACACTTTTGGAACATTTTTTTTTACTATTATCAAAGTTTAATCCCACCTCGACAAAGCCATTTTCCCACTTCTGTTTTTTGTCACTAACATCACTATTTTTGCTACTTTCTTATTTTTTGAAGGTTTTTCCTCATAAATTTCTTGCTAATTTTTGTTGCTTTTTGGCCACTTTAGTCACTTTCATCTCTTTTGTGCCACTTTTGGACATTTTTTGATACCTACTCACTATTTTCCAGGTTCACTCCCAATTGTCTTGTCAATTTTTTGTTGTTTTTGCCCATTTTTTGACACTTTTGGACCATTCTTTTAGGAACAAACCAACTATTTTCCAAGTTTGATCCCAACTTTCTAGCCATTTTTTGGTGTCTTTGCCATTTTTACCTTTTTACATTGTTCTTGGTCACTTTTGCCGCCATTTTTTCAATTTACAAAAATTTTTAAGGTTTGCTCCCAAATTCCCTCGCCAATTTTTTGACATTTTTGCCCATTTGTACCACTTTTGGACCAGTTTTTACAACAAACTGACTATTTTCCAAGCTTAATCCCAACTCTCTTGCAAATTTGTTGACACGGCCATTTTACCACTTCTGTTTTTGTTACTTTTTTCACCATTTTTGCTTCTTTTTGAATTCTTTAAGGTTTCCTCCTGTTGCTTTTTGGCCATTTTTTACACTTTTTGCTTCTTTTAGCTACTTTTGGAGCATTTTTTGATACCTTCTCTCTATTTTCCAGTTTTCTTGGCAATTTTTGTTGCTTTTTGGCAATTTTAACTACCTCAAACTAAGTTTTATTGCTACTCTTTGTTGTTTTTGCCTTTTTTTACCACTTGTACAGTTCTTTTTACACATTTTAACCACTTATACCTTCTTTTTTGCCACACTTTTGGGACATTTTTTAAAACCTTCTCACTATTTTCCCGGTTCACTCCCAATTTTCTTGCCAATTTTTGTTGTTTTTGCCCATTTTTGACAGTTTTGAACAACTTTTAGCAACAAACCCACAATTTTCCAAGTTTAACCCCAACTTTTTTGCTGTTTTTGTTGACAAAGTCATTTTCCCACATATGTTTCTTGTCACTTTTTTCACCAATTTTACTACATTCTGAATTTTTTTAAGTTTCCTCCTAAATTTTCTTTTTAATTTTTGTAGCTTTTTAACCATTTAAGTCAATTTTTACCCTTTTTTTTGCCATTTTTTTGCTAATTTTGTAGTATTTCCAGGTTTTCTTCCACTTCAAATGCCTATTTTTGTTGCTGTTTTGATCATTTTTACCACCTCAAACTAAGTTTTATCGCTGCTCTTTTCTATTTTGCCTCTTTTTTGCTACTTTTTGAGTATTTCCAGGTTTTCTCAGGATTTAAATGCCAATTTTTGTTGCTTTTTGGGCAATTTTTACCACCTCGAACTAAGTTATATTTCTACTATTTGCTGTTTTTGCCTTTTTTTACCGCTTGTATAGTTTCTTTTGTAAAGGTAGTTTTTAACAGTTTGTCTCTTTGGTTGAGTAACTCTGGTGTAGAACAGAAAACATCTGCTGCTAAAACTGTATCTGATATTTTGACACATCTCAGGTTAAAGAAATATTTCACTGCCTGTGATACTGCAACAGGACATATTGTGATTTAATCTGTGTGTGTGTGTGTGTGTGTGTGTGTGTGTGTGTGTGTACCAGCAGATAGCCTGGGTCGAGTCCTGGGCGTCTGCATCTCCTGCCGTGCGTGGGGCAGCATGTGATAGCGTTTGGCCTCGTTGACCAGATCCCGACAGGCCTCCGACGATTTGATCAGCTCCTCGTTATCGACCACGTTGAGCAGGTAAGACGGGTGGATGAAGGGAAGACGCACCACGGCCAACAGCTCCGACAAACCCTGAAACCACAGAGAGGAAGAGGAAGAGAGAGAGAGAACGGTTAATGAGAGGTTAAAGGTCACAACATGCACACCAAACAAAAAAAAGGGAGAGTGAAAACTTAAACTGATCAAATCTTAGTTTTTCTTTGACTTGAACAAAATAAATTGCAATTTGAATTCTTTTTCTAGGAGCTAATGTTTTTATTAATTGGAAAATGCTTCATGTGCAGCTCAAGTTCTGTTATGATTACAATTATCTAAACATTAAACATCCCATTGACTTAAACTGTACTGTCAAACAGCTTAAAGCAATCACTTAACTTAGTGCAATTACTCTTAATATCTACCTCATTTAACACCACAAAGTGTATAAAAAAGAAATTATTACAGTAGTTAATATGGAGTAATTTAATTAGAAGTGTTGCAAACCACATTATTTTTAAGTAAATGTTACTGTCCGGACTACTTTAACACTGCAAATGTGTTATAGTAATTTAAGGTTTATCTTTTTTGGCTTAAAAACTACTTACAATGAATCAGATTTGATGTTGTGCATTTATGTATAATACTTATGTCTTTTGAGTGCGTGCATCGGGGAGGAACTCTGCCATGCGCAGTGCAGAGCTGAGAATTGTAATCAAGCTACCACGGAGAGACAGAAATAACATGAAAAACTTAAATAATGGGGGAAGGGCTTATAATTGTAGGGGAAACGCTGATATATAAATGGTGTAAAATAAACTGGTGTGGGCCATTTCTTTAACCCTGTTACACCACATGAACCACATTAAAAGCAGACTACAAATACTCAAAAGTCATGATAATTGAAAAACATTGAATATCAATAAACAACAGTATCATCTGCATAAAAATGATCAGAGGATTAATTCACTAATATGACCACAGAATCCTCCCCCTTCAAACAATAACTGTGTCTTTGGTGCTTATAGAGTGTATAAGGACTTTATATAGAGGAGTTCAGGCACAGCAACAGGGCCCACTGTTTCCATGACAACCAAGTCAGAAGTTTTGCAAGTCTGGAGGGTTTTTGTGTGTGTGTGTGTGTGTGTGTGTGTGTGTGTGGACGTGAAGAAGTCTTAACCCCAATGGGAGTCTGATTGTTGCTGTAATAACATCGTACACAGATCCAGACGGCGTGACAGAGAGCTGAGGTGGAAAACTGACCCATCACCTCAAAGTGATGTAACGCCGCCGCCGCCGCCGCCGCCGCCGCACAGGAGTAACACAACAAGAAACATCATTCAGAGAAGATCTTATAATGAGCCGACACTGCTGGAGCGTTTCTTTCTCCCACCTGTGGCTCTTTTTACTCCTGTACGTCTCATTTATTTGAGAGAGATGTTCTTTAAGAAGAGAGGAGGAAATAAAAAAGCAGATAAGACGAGGAAAGCTCAGGTCATTTCTTCTCTATGAACAAAACTAAACTCAGACCTTGGGGTATGTAAACTTATGAGGACTAAGGCTCGGGGATATATCAAATATACTTGATATAATGTACATTCAGCCAGATTAATTCATCTGAATGAAATATTTCACTGAAACTAAAAATATATAATTATATAAAGTATATTTTGGAATAGAAGGTTTGTTCAACTCAACCTGATTTTGATTTTTCCCTTTTTGGCTGCACATGTTAGAAATCTGACTGAAAGGTCTGTTTGAATCATTTTACTGGTTTTATTTTATTAATTAAAGGGTTGAACTGAACATTTATTATGGCGATTTACAGGAGAAATCAAAATATCGATATACAGCTCTGGAAAAAATGAAGAGATCACTTCAAATTTTTCTTTTTCACTAATTTTGCTATTTATAAGTGTTTGTTTCAGTAAAATTTGCGGTAACACTTTAGATTGGGGAACACATATTCATTAATTTGTAGTCAATAAGTTGTAATTAGGAGTTAATATATGGAAAAGTCTGAATTCATGATGCAATAGAGGTAGAATAAGGGGTTAATACCTGCTTAATAAATACTAATTAGGAGCTAGTAAGCTACTTATATGCATGTTAATAAGCACCTACTTAATAGTGACTATGTCTTCCCTAATCTAAAGTGTTACCAAATTTTCATATATGTTCAGATACTGATTTCTGAAAAATTTGCAGTGGTCTCTTCATTTTTTCCAGAGCTGCATATTGTGTATCGTGAAAAAATATTGAGGTATTGTTTTAGGCCATTTCATGCAGCCATAAGCATTTCTGTACTTTAATCATTTCCTCTAACAACATGATAAAACTTCTACTAAAAATCAGGCACATTAGCAACTTACTATCTGCAAATATCAGAGAAAACTGTCTGATTGGTGGAAAGAAAGTCATTTTTATCTGTATACAGTCATGAAAGTAGACTATACTGTCTTTTCAGCCGTTAAATGAGTTACTTTCCGAAGATGTAATTAATCAGCTGCTTCTTTCAGGTAGAGTCACCTGTTGAGAGGAGATTTGAGGAGAGCTCCGTCTGTTCTAACTGAAGCTGTGAGTCTGTGTTCGTCACATTAAAAACTGCAGAGAGAGGTGAGAGGAAGGACAGGTCTCTGTGGTGAAAGAACAGGATCCACCAGCTTTAATTTCTCCTCTGCTGATGGGACTAAAGGGAGAGTTTCACCAAGAAGAAGCGTTTGAGTGGATGTGCTTCTGCCGCTGTTTCCCCATCATTCAGGATAGTTTCTCTGTGTTTATTAACTCTGAGTACATTACGCTGAGAGAAATATCTGGGTCATTTCCTGCTGCTGTTGGGTGTTAGAGAGAAATTNAGCATATTATTTACCCAGAACTTTCAATATTCTACTTTTCCGCTTCATCGCCTGCAGCTTACAACTCACACACACGCGCAGTGACACAGATGAATCCACACACACACAAACAGATCTGATGGCTCAAAGCTTTTTCTCCTCTTTCTCTCTCTGAGTTTTCCAGCAGTGCTGTGACAGTTTCCCCTGACGTGTCATTAGAAGAGTCGCAGGTTGTGGAGGAGTGATTTCCTGCTGTTCTCTGACTGAAGGAAGGAGGAGATGAAGAGCAGACGCTGGATCATGTCTGTAAACTGTACCCTCAGGGTCGTATGACCTCCTCCTGAGGCATGATGGGAGCAGACTACACTCGCTCTGCTCTCCCGCTGGTTTGGTTTCAGGGTTGCACGCTGAGAGAGATTTAAGTTTGACCGAGAGCTCGATCACATTTCTGCAGCTCTGATGTAACAGAGCAGAGAAACTGGATATCAGATTCAAACAGTGAGACTTTCCTTTTTTTATTTATCACTGGTTTCTTGGTTTGATCCTGTTCTGCTGTTTCTTTCACAAAGAATTAGAGCTGAGCAATTAATCACAAATTAGATTAAATCCCAATATGTCCTGTTGAAATATTCCAATTGCAGACAGTTAAATACTTCTTTAACCTGAAATGTGCAAAAATATCAGCTACATTTTTTGCAGCAGATGTTTTCTGTTCTACACCAGAGTTACTCAACCAAAGAGACAAACTGTTAAAAACTAGCTTTACAAAAGAAACTATACAAGTGGTAAAAAAAGGCAAAAACAACAAAGAGTAGCAATAAAACTTAGTTTGAGGTAGTTAAAATTGCCAAAAAGCAACAAAAATTGCCAAGAAAACTGGAAAATAGAGAGAAGGTATCAAAAAATGCTCCAAAAGTAGCTAAAAAGAAGCAAAAAGTGTAGAAAATGGCCAAAAAGCAACAGGAGGAAACCTTAAAGAATTCAAAAAGAAGCAAAAATGGTTAAAAAAGTAACAAAAACAGAAGTGGTAAAATGGCCGTGTCAACAAATTTGCAAGAGAGTTGGGATTAAGCTTGGAAATTAGTCAGTTTGTTGTAAAAACTGGTCCAAAAGTGGTACAAAAGAGTGAAAAGTGTCAAAAAAATGGGCAAAAATGTCAAAAAATTGGCGAGGGAATTTGGGAGCAAACCTTGAAAAATTCCGTAAATAGCAAAAATGGCGGCAAAAGTGACCAAGAACAATGTAAAAAGGCAAAAATGGCAAAGACACCAAAAAATGGCTAGAAAGTTGGGATCAAGCTTGGAAAATAGTTAGTTTGTTCCTAAAAGAATGGTCCAAAAGTGTAAAAAAAATGGGCAAAAATAACAAAAAATGGCAAGACAATTGGGAGTGAACCTGGAAAATAGTGAGTAGGTATCAAAAAATGTCCTAAAGTGGCACAAAAGAGATGAAAGTGACTAAAATGGCCAAAAAGCAACAAAAATTTGCAAGAAATTTATGAGGAAAACCTTCAAAAAATAAGAAAGTAGCAAAAATAGTGATGTTAGTGACAAAAAACAGCAGTGGGAAAATGGCTTTGTCAAGTTTGGATTAAACTTGGATAATAGTCGCGTTACTCAACCAAAGAGACAAACTGTTAAAAACGACCTCTAAAAAAAGAAACAAAAAGAGGCAAAAACAGCAAAGAGTAGAATATAACTTAGTTTGAGATGGTAATAATGATCAAAACAGCAACAAAAATAGGCATTTGAAGTGGAAGAAAATCTGGAAATACTACAAAATTAGCAAAAAATGGACAAAAAATGGCAAAAAAAAGAGTAAAAATTGTCTTAAATGGTTAAAAAAACACAAAAATTAAAAAGAAAATGTAGGAGGAAACTTAAAAAAATTTAGAAAGTAGTAAAATTGGTGAAAAAAGTGACAAGAAACATATGTGGCAAAATGGCTTTGTCAACAAAAACAGCAAAAAAGTTGGGGTTAAACTTGGAAAATTGTGGGTTTGTTGCTAAAAGTGGTTAAAAAACTGTCAAAAATGGGCAAAAACAAGAAATATTGGCAAGAGAATTGGGAGCAAATCTGGAAATTAGAGAGAAGGTTTTAAAAAATGGTCCAAAAATGGCAATAAAAGAAGAGTGGAAACTGACTAAAAAGGCTAAAAAGCTACAAAAAATAGAAAGAAAATTTAGGAGGAAACTTAAAAAAATTCAGAAAGTAGCAAAAATGGTGAAAAAAGTGACAAAAAACACATGTGGGAAAATGACTTTGTCAACAAAAACAGCAAGAAAGTTGAGATTAAACTCTGAAAATAGTCAGTTTGTTGCTAAAAGTGTTTGAAAACTGTCAAAAATAGGCAAGAAAATTGGGAGTGAACCGGAAAAATAGTGAGAAGGTTTTAAAAAATTTCCCAAAAGTGTAAAAAAAAGAAAGTAGAAGTGGTTAAAATGTGTAAAAATCAGTCCCAGTTGTAGTGGTAGTGGGTTGTTGTTGTTGTTGTGCTGTAATCAATGTAACTGTTCATATTCTACAATGAGTTTGTTTAAAAACATAGA
Source organism: Thalassoma bifasciatum (assembly GCA_008086565.1). Taxonomy (NCBI): domain Eukaryota; kingdom Metazoa; phylum Chordata; class Actinopteri; order Labriformes; family Labridae; genus Thalassoma; species Thalassoma bifasciatum. The sequence goes on along the minus strand of RPOG01001615.1, from coordinate 26,162 downwards.
AGATGGGAACCTGGAAAGAATCGCATAAAGAATTGCAATTGAAATATAGGAAATAATACTCCCAGTGAGATTATTTTTGCTAATTGTTCAACCCCGCTAAGAAAAGAGAGTAAGATTCTCCAGGTTTTATAATCACATGCTGAAGCTCAAACATGTTTCACAGACAGCGATCGTCTCTCTGCTCTGTTACCTGTTCTCTGGAGTCTGGATCTTGTTTAATCCATTTAATAACCGTCTCGTAAACCAGCTCCTCAGCCTTGGTGTTCAGACTGTCATTGGACAGGTAAGAAACCAGATCCTCTTTGGAAACACTCAGAATCTCTTCCTGTCCGGCCACCTGGAGAGAAACGAACCAGTTAAAGTCACAAAACACACAAAAGTCAGAATTTTAAGACATTAAACAGCTGTGAACCAACCTCAGGGAAGTTCTGCAGTGCAAAAGCTTTGGCCATGTTGTGGAGCTCAACGCAGCTCATGGCCTCAGCCATCGCCAGCACGCCAAGACAGTTCGCCGCCGTCAGCTGTTTCTCTGCAGAGACGGAGAGAGAGGGACACGGGCAGGTGGATTAGGACGGAGGAAAACAGCGGATTTCTGTGTAAATCTGCACGAGACAAAGAAAAACCCCCACAACAACTTCAAAAGCTGAAGAAGACAAACAGGAGGAATCGATCTCTCTCAGCTCAGACAGGAGAAGCTGGATGTCAGAGAGCAGGACTCAGGATTAGTGAAGCCACTTAAAACAAGTCCTCTTGGATTTTAAAGTCTAATAACACACACTCAGGGAAAACACAACACACTCCTGTCAGAGAGAAGCTTTCTGAGCATGTGATTCCTGACAGTGTTTGGTGCAGTGTCTGTTTCCAGCTGTGGCTCCAGTTAAAGTCGACTCAGCTCTTCTGTTCTGTAACAGGCTGGATCAACATCTGCAGGATGATGAGAGGGATTTGCTGCACAGTGACACAAACTCATGACTCATCTAACATCACATGTAAATCTGTATATTTCTATATTGAATTGAATACACTACAAAGACAAGATATTTCTTGTTCAAACTAAAAAAACTTTGTTCTTTCACTCATTTTGAATTTGATGCTGTAACACATTTTCAATGGGAGACAGGTCAGTCTAGTAGCTGCACTCTTCTACTACGGAGCCACGCTGTTGTAACAGGAGCAGAATGTGTCTTGGTTTCATTGTCTTGCTGAAATAATCAGGGACGTCCCTGAAAAAGACAAAGTGTCTTGGATGGCAGCAGATGTTGCTCCAAAACCTGTTTGTACCTTTCAGCACTACTGTCCTTTTCTTCTTTGGCCCTGAGGACACCACGTCCATGATTTCCAAAAAGAGTTCTGCAGCGTTTGTGTGTGTTGTTGATGTCTGACTTTGTCTTTGCATGGTAGAGTTTGAACTGTCACTTGTAGATGTAGTGATGAACTGTGTTAACTGACAATGGTTTTCTGAAGTGTTCCTGAGCCCACGTGCTAATATCCTTTACACAATGATGTGGGTTTTTAATGCAGCGCCGCCTGAGGGGTCAAAGGTCACGGCCATTCAATGTTGGTTTTGGGCCTTGCTGCTTACGTGCAGAGATTTCTCCAGATTCTCTGAATCTTTTGATGATATTATGGACTGTAGATGATGAAATCCATCAATTCCTGCAGTTGGACAAAGTTGAGAAACATTGTTCTTAAACTGTTGGACTATTTGCTCACGCAGTTGTTGACAAAGTGGTGAACCTGGCTCCATCTTTGCTTGTGAAGGACTGAGCCTTTTGGGGATGATGCTCCTTTTATACCCAATCATGACACTCACCTGTTTCTAATGAACCTGTTCACCTGTGGAATGATCCAAACAGCTGTTTTTTTCAGCATCAGCAACTTTCACTGTCTCTTTTTTTACCCCTGATTCAACCTGATTATACGAGACAGACATCCTGTAGAAAGAATTTTCCTTGAAAGAAACAGACCCTTCACACACTCCTACCTAAGAAGGAGACGCAGACTTTACAGAAAGTGTTGAACTGAAACTTGTTGGCGGCCTCCAGCAGCGTCTTGGCGTTGGCCGAGTCGATGACCAGAGACCCCGTGTAGACGAACTCCAGCAGCAGCTCCAACACGTCGGCGCCGATGTTGTTCATCTTCAGCTCCAGCATCTCCCCCGTCCTCGTCTCCCCCGACGACCTGATCAACCAATCACAGCAGAGAGGGGCGAGTTAGGGACGCTGCGAGAGCATGGGGCGAAGAAAAAGGAACAACAATAAGACCAAAAACACACCCAGGCCAGCATGAGAGAGTGGAGGAAATAAGAGAGGAGGAGAAAAACTTAAAAGTGAAAAAGAGACAGAAAGAGAGCTTTGGCTGTTTGAGAGGATAATCTAACTATGAGACTGCATCTGAAACAAAACAGCCTCTAAAGAAAGATCACACAAAGAAATAATATTGCTTTGTTTCATGCTTTCATGTGTGTTTCCATGTATGTGGAGTTAAAGATGAAGACGTGCATACATGGAGGAGACAGAAACAGAAAAAGAGACGACAACAAAACTGTGATACTGAGAGCTCTGGCTACAAAACTGCTGTGTGTGTGTGTGTGAGTCAGAGTGGAGTTTCCACCCAGACTGGTGTAGAGTACGAGGTGTCAGGGAGTGAAATGATGAGCAAATTAAAGCGAACATGATCCTGCATAAAGCAGCGGGGGGAGGGGTCCATATTGTGACCTCTGGATCAAACGGTGTAGATTAGAAACGTGCAGGAGGTAAAAAAGTTGAATAAGAATGTCCTCCATGAAGATGGATGAAGGCTGTTTGCTTCTGTCACTCAAACATAATGAGTACGTTTGTGTGTGAGCTTTCTTTGTTTGTCCTAGAGCCAGTATGCTAGATTAAACGTCAAAACACTGTGGCCCCATTAATAATTATTTGGTATTTATCAACGTCTGCACTACAAAAAATGAAATCTAAGCAAGTATTTCTGTCTTATTTTTGGTAGAAAATGTCTTTTTAGACTCAACCTCTTAAGACCTGAGCGTTTTTTTTTAATCTAATAATTTAGGATCAGTAAGATCTTTCAAGTATAGAAACTAAACTTGTATTTGGTTAAGAAAGTTATGTTTTTACTGTAGTTAGTTGTTCATAAAGACACTTTTTTCCACACAAAAATGGGTGTAAAGTTTGTAGCACTACCAATAAGACGATGTGGGAAGTGTCTCTAATAGATTTAAGTTTTAAAAAATGAAGTTTCATGAGTCTGAGAGGCAGAAATGAAATGTCTCAAGAGGTTAATATGAGCTACATCAGGCTCCCAGTCCTTAAAGAAAAGTCTTATTTTGAGATATTTGATGAAAAAATTGACGTCTGAATTGCTTGCAATGAGTAAAAGAAAAAATCTGCCAATGGGATAAGAAAAATTTCGTAACCCTCTGATGCATGAATTATGAAAGTCAGTGTCAGAAATTTTCCCTTGAGTGTTTTTATTTAAGGCATGAAAAAAAAGTTTTCCTCTTTTTTTTTTTCCAAATATTTGTAACTGAACATTGAACTTAAAACAGTGTGAACTTAATGTAAATATGACTTATTTTCTTTTCCAAAACATTTTAACTCTCTTTCATCCATTTGAACACTGAATAATTTATAGTTATTACGCTGTTTTACCCTCAAATGCTTGTCTATAATTCTTTTTTTTTAATAGATAGATATTTGGAAAATAAAATTGAAAACATTTTTCAGGCTCTAAGAATAAATAAAAATATCCTGACAGACTAATATGAATTTCTGCCACATGAACCATTGAATTTAGGAGTAAATAACTTTCAAATAAGTGTCACTGTAGTGACCACTATGCACCAAAGGGTTAACTTAATTCACTTCAGACGTAATTTCTGTGGATAAATAACTTAAATAAGACATTTTTCTGAGCTGGTTTGGTACATATTCAAGGATTCATAGATTCAAGGAACTTTCTTGTCATGTCAGCTTATATTTGCATACTAGTTGTTACAAAATTAGTAAACAGGTCCTTGTTTTTAAAGCCTAAATAAATAATAAGTACACAGTAAGACGACAGATTTATCAATGCCTGATTGGACGTTTCATAAATCACACATTCATTTTTCCATAAGCTCATTTTTTAACCTAAATCTGCGCCAATTTTCGCGTCGCATTGATAATTGGGGGCTGAGGTGAGCATTTAGTGAAAACACAGACATCAGAAAACAGCAAAAAAATGAGACGAGTTGAAGAAATGGTTAGAGGGAAGGTTAGGGCTGAACAATTTATCGTTTTCCGATCTAAATCTTAGTCTTTACTAAATTGTTTAGTGTTTTATCTTTTTCCACTTCACACAATTAAGGACGTTCTGCATTATATCATTTTTAAAAGTTGAGAGTCAGAAAAAACACTTTGTTTTTCAGTCGTTATAACTTAAATACAATTTAAAAAGTCCAGTTTAGAGATGTAAAGATTTGTATTTCAAGGTCAGAAATTTGACTATTCATCTCAACATCTTTTTTTTTTCTCAAGTTTTGCCTTTAATTTAAGAATGTTGTCTTTATTTCTCATAATTTTGACTTTTCATATCAAAATTTCTACTTTTATTTCAAAATGTTGACGTTTTATCTGAAAACGTTGACTTTTTATCCAAGACTTTTGTCTTTATCTCAAAATTTTGACCTTTAATGTGAAATTTTAGACTTTTTTCACATAATGTTAAATTGATTTCTTAAAAATTTGGTCTCTCATCTCAAAATTTTGACTTTTTTTCTCAGGATTATCTCTGAATATCTGAACGTTAGAAACAATTCTTACCTTCAGGTTTCATCCTTACATTAGAGTAAAAGCTTTTGATGCTTCAATGGTTTGATGTAATTTTCTGTCAAGTTTGTGAATGTTACTGTACATCGTGAAAACTTCAGCCAGAAAAATCGCAATTAGATCTTTTTACAAAATCGTTCAGCCCTAGTGAAGGTGAAGGTGGAGGTGAGGGGGTGAAGGTGGGGGGGTTAAAAAGGGAGGCAGGGTGAGATGGTTCTTCCACAGGGAGCCAGCAGCCATCCTTCAGCGTCTGTGACTGATCTTTTTATTCAGAAATGATACCAGCCCCTCCCTTGGAAAGAAAACGTTTTCAAAAATCAAACCTAAACACCTTTAGTCCCCATCAGCAGCCTGTGGTGCATGAACGGATTAGACATTAGTCGTCNATGCTTCAACGGTTTGATGTAATTTTCTGTCAAGTTTGTAAAATGTAACTGTACATCGTGAAATCTTCATGTGAAGAAAATCATGAATTTAATTGAAATCTGCCAGAAAAATCGCAATTAGATCGTTTTACAAAATCGTTCAGCCCTAGTGAAGGTGAAGGTGGAGGTGAGGGGGTGAAGGTGGGGGGGTTAAAAAGGGAGGCAGGGTGAGATGGTTCTTCCACAGGGAGCCAGCAGCCATCCTTCAGCGTCTGTGACTGATCTTTTTATTCAGAAATGATACCAGCCCCTCCCTTGGAAAGAAAACGTTTTCAAAAATCAAACCTAAACACCTTTAGTCCCCATCAGCAGCCTGTGGTGCATGAACGGATTAGACATTAGTCGTCATTACAAAAGCACACTCAGAGGGTGGGGGTGGGGGTGGGGGGAGGGGGGAGCACGTTCCCAAAACTAAAATAAAAATCAACGGATGGACTCTGGATTCGTCTTTGGCTGCAAAAACCAAGACGGTTACACTTTTTCCTCCTGCAAAGCAAAAAGCCACAAAGAGTTATTGTCCTTCTTCTACAAAAAAAAGGGGCAGACAGAGGAAAATATGAGGTTTGTTGAAGTGATGGAGGGAGAAAAGAAGAGGGGGATAAGAGAGCTAAAGAGCACTCACTCCATATGAGCTAATTTCGTTTTGTCTGAGCACTTTTATTCGTGAAATTTCCTGAGCGTCTGAAAGGGAGGAGGAGGATATCTACGCTGAGGAGGAGAGAGAAGAGGAGGGGGGGGGGGCACTCAGGCAGAGACATATGTTTGTGAAAAATGCACCAATTATTCAAGAGAAAGTCTTAAAAGAAACAGCGAACTGTCAGAATGGAGGAGAGAAGGGGAAAACACACACACACACACACACACACACACACACAAAAACACTCATGGTATATATTTAGTTTCTCCAGACTTACAAGTATCTACTCTGTGCTCAAGCTAAAGGTAAACAATTAAAAGTCAAAATGCAGAAAGCTTCACTGAATCCAGTTTGTTTCAGATTCTCTATGTTTGTAAAACATCATCTCAACACAGAAAACAATGATTTGAAAATCCTGTTTCACTTATATTCAATTTAATACATTACAAAGACAAAAATGTGTTGTTCAAACTGTCAAACTTTTAGGGTTTTTTTTTTTCAAATATTCACTCATTTTAAATTTGATGGCTGCAACTCATTCCTAAAAAGCTCAGACAGGTTCATGTGTCAGTATTTGTGAAGCTTTTCTGCACTCTTCTACTACGGAGCCACGCTGTTGTAACAGGAGCAGAATGTGTCTTGGTTTTATTGTCTTGCGTTTTCAGTTCAACACTTTCTGTAAAGTCTGCGTCTCCTTCTTAGGTAGGAGTGTGTGAAGGGTTTCTTTCAAGGAAAATTCTTTCTACAGGATGTCTGTCTCGTATAATCAGGTTGAATCAGGGGTAAAAAAAGAGACAGTGAAAGTTGCTGATGCTGAACAAACAGCTGTTTGGATCATTCCACAGGTGAACAGGTTGATTTAAACAGGTAAGTGTCATGATTGGGTATAAAAGGAGCATCATCCCCAAAAGGCTCAGTCCTTCACAAGCAAAGGTGGAGCCAGGTTCACCACTTTGTCAACAACTGTGTGAGCAAATAGTCCAACAGTTTAAGAACAATGTTTCTCAACTTTGTCCAACTGCAGGAATTGATGGATTTCATCATCTACAGACCATAATATCATCAAAAGATTCAGAGAATCTGGAGAAATCTCTGCACGTAAGCAGCAAGGCCCAAAACCAACATTGAATGGCCGTGACCTTTGACCCCTCAGGTGGCGCTGCATTAAAAACCCACATCATTGTGTAAAGGATATTAGCACGTGGGCTCAGGAACACTTCAGAAAACCATTGTCAGTTAACACAGTTCATCACTACATCTACAAGTGACAGTTCAAACTCTACCATGCAAAGACAAAGTCACACATCAACAACACACACAAACGCCGCAGAGCTCTTTTTGGAAATCATGGACGTGGTGTCCTCCGGGCCAAAGAGGAAAAGGACAATCTGGATTGTTCTCAGTGCAAAGTTCAAAAGCAGCATCTGTGATGGTATGGGGGTGTGTTAGTGCCCCATGGCATCATGGGTAAGTGTCCCAGTGTCTGTGAAGGCAGCATTAATGCTGAAAGGTACAAACAGGTTTTGGAGCAACATCTGCTGCCATCCAAGACACTTTGTCTTTTTCAGGGACGTCCCTGATTATTTCAGCGAGACAATGAAACCAAGACACATTCTGCTCCTGTTACAACAGCGTGGCTCCGTAGTAGAAGAGTGCAGAAAAGCTTCACAAACACTGAAACATGAACCTGTCCGAGCTTTTTAGTAACACGTTGCAGCCATCAAATTCAAAATGAGTGAATACTTGCAAAAAAAAAATCAATGACGTTTAATCCTTTCGAACAATAAATATCTTCTGTGTCGTATGTTTGATTGAATATGGGTTAAACAGGATTTGCAAATCATTGTATTCTATTTGTTGGAATCAGGGTTGTTTAAGATGAGTGATAAAAATAAAACATTCACACACATGTAAAGACACTTGAAAGTGCTGAATCCAACATTCACACACACCTGTACAAATACAAACATCCACAAAAAAAACAATCAGAAGAGGGAAAAAAGTGAGTGGTGAAAAGGGCAGAAGACTTAAAGAGTTAAAGGGTGGTGTTAACCCATGAGAGTGAAAGTTCAGAAACACTTTTAAATATGCTTTGTCTTTGCATCTAACTATAATATGTCACGGAAATGTTTTAATAGGCATCTGGGAGGACAAATACGCAAATTACCACCCAGAATGTAAAACATTGGTTTCTTCTATTTTTGGATCTTTGGTGAGTTTTTATCATCCCCAGTCATAGAAGATTTTCTCTGCTTATTAAAACAGAAATGATGTTAAACTGCTCTACATGTGGAGGAAATGTGATGGAAAGGTTTGTTTTTTTATTCTCTGTTTTCAGATACATTCATTTGAGCAGGAGGAGGAAGGAATGGCTGCTGGCCCTGTGCTAGGAACCAAAGTCTTCAAACACCTGCAAGAGAGAAAGAAGGGGGGAAGGAAAAAGATGCAACACAAATGTGGCCTATGAAAAGAACAGATTGGATCAAGAGCTGGTGGGAGGAGGAGGAGGGGAGGGGGGGGAGAGAGAAGGCAAACCTTTTCACCAGGTCCTTGAAATACAAGCTGCAGGAAGCTAGAACATTTTGGTGGACTTCAAACTCTTTGCCTTCAACTATTATTTTCAGGTCTGTAAACTCTTTCACTCTGCGCTGCTGGTTCAGCTCCTTCAACATCTCTGTAGAAGAAGAAAAAGAAACACACAACGACACGTTTAGGTTGAGAAATCTTTCAGACTTATGCACCAGCATGAGCCACAGAAAACAACAAGAATCTTGAAGAGAGCAAGTTTAAAACACGATATTGTTGAAGCATTAACAGAAAATGTTCATTATAGGAACATTTTGTTAACCTCTAATGCATTGGTTCCCAAAGTGGGGGTCGGGACCCTTTGGGGGGTCGCGAGACAATGATAGGGGGTCGTGGACTGTGTCCTAAAATTGAAAACTATAAACAATTCCATATTTTATTGTAAGAATCAAAGCAAAAATATGGGTTAAAGATAATAGAAAATTATACAAAAAGAAAATGTTTCATCTGTTTTTCACATTTCTTTGTCGAAGTTTGATGCAGTGAACTCAGCAAAGTGCACATTAGTTGGTAAATTTTCTACTGATCAGTTAAATGAAGTATCCTCGGGGGTTTTTTGTTTGCTTTTGTCTGTTTTTGGATTGGCCCATTAGTGTTGTACCACAGCAGGGGGTCGCAAGTCTCTAACGCTGCCATTTTGGGGGTCACAGGCGGAAAAGTTTGGGAACCCCTGCTCTAATGTTCCACCAGGTTGTTGGACATCCTCAAAGTATAAGCAGTAACCTCTTTGTCAAGCATCAGAATTAGAAAGTTTAGATTCTTCACATTTCAGTCACTAAGTTTGTTTTAAAGTTTTCTTCACCAACAAAACGTAATTACTCTGTTTTCATCTCATAACAGCAGCTTCACAGTCTTAGAGCATTTCTTCCTCAATGTCAATCTGACAAAGCTGCAAGTCTTTGTTTTCAACAGGGTTCTAGCTGCAAGACTAAAGTGACCCCATTGTTTTCTGTTGAGTTTTCATCCCAGGACAGCTTGTGATAGACAACAAGTGCTCCCTGCACACTCTGGTCTTGTGTAACAGCTCTATTAGAGGGTCGTTTATTGGCTAACAGGCCTGTCACTCACTCCTACAGGAACCAGTCACCTTACACTTCACAGGAAACCAGCTGTAGCCATTTAGATCATTGGTGAGACCTTTTAATACCATGTGTATGCCAACAAAAGAGGTACAATCCCTGGCTAGGAACTATGATTTCATGTTCTTTTGCAAATATTTTTTCACAAAAGGGTTAAAGTTGACTAAAGAGAGGACACTGAGCACTGATAAAGCTGGTTTTGTTTGCACAGAGTCTTCAGACAATAGCATGGACAGTGAGTGCAACTCTACCTGGTGTTTGGTTACCTGAGACTAAAAGCTCTTTAACTCCAACAAGGTTTTAGCTAGAAAGCTCAAATTTCCTCCAAATGTAGAAGACAAGGTGAAGAAGTGATGTGGTGGATGTCATATGTCTGGCATAAAGCATCTTGGAGTTATTGATTTCCAAAAATTGTTGCAAAAAATGAAGAGGAAAAAAAGTAAGTGTTTCATCTGCGTTTCTCCTGATGTGGACTTTAGCGACGTATAAAAACAAGACATTGTCTGAAACTAGAGATTTAATTCTTTGAAATGAGGTGTCACTGATGAGTTTTGACCTTGTGGTTCCTCAGTTCTAAGCTTTGAAACATAGTGTGGTTATAGGCCAGAATAAGGCGTGATGTAAGGGGTTAATTCAAAAAGTCTCTGAAGTCATCATTAAACATCTTCTCTACCTCACCCACCCTCGTCCTCCTCTCTGATTAGAAAAAACCAGATGGGGCAAACTCTTTTCTGTTTACAATCTTGGTGAACAAAGGGACATTTTGTCGCAGCTCCGTGTCAGGTCTGGTCTTACAGCAGCGTTGGGTCGGAGGCTCTTGTTTCTCTGCGTCTTAATGAGGCACCATGAGGGGAAGCTGAGAGGGGAAACCAGCGGGAGACCAGCAACTTATTCTGCAGCTTCAGGAGGGAAAACCAAGACTGTAGCTCTGTTAATCTACGGGAAACACCCTAATTAGAGCTCTAAGACGTTCATAAGGAGCTGGAGAAACAATCATGTGGATGATCATAGAGGGAAACAGCTGCTGTGCTTCGTCTTTGAGTTCTTATATTTCATACAGGCTGAAGGGTGAAACATCTATTTGGCACAAAACACCGTCTGTTTTAAAGGCACAAGTTCACCACTAAAGGAAAACAAAACAATAATACAACCCTCAGTTTGGCATAAAAATGTTCAATAATTTCTTCCTTCTTTCAGCTTTAGTCAGAGGATGAATTATACAAAATGAAAACACACAGGATGGTATTCAAAGATGCTTTTTGGAGCAGTTCTGAATGAGCAAAGAAAATAATAGATTGAGGTTTTAACAACACGTCTGTTGCACTAAATGTAATACACAGCGACACGAGTGAATACATGCACATGAAAACACAAAGTCCAAGGTATATGGAGTTAGATCAGTCTCAATATCTGGGTCAATGACGTGACGTCCCCTTTTTTTGTGTCTGAGTGTAATATTTCCTTCCATCATGAATTGAGTATTTCATCACATGTATTTCTTTATTCTATGAAACCTGTGTTATTTGAACACATCTTTAAACTATTAAAATATAACATGTTCTTTTGTGTTTTGGTTCCTCAAACCCCCAAAATGTCAGGTGGTGCAACCGTCCTGACAAGTATCCACAGTAATTAAACTCTAAAAATTGAATGTCACTTATTGTAAATGGAAATTAAAAATACAGTGGCATTATTTTATGCTTGAACCTTTTGAAATAAAACATTATTTGCAAATAAAAAGAATTTTAAAGCTGTTGAGAAATGTAAAAAACTTTTGTCCCGTAATTTTCACCTTGTCAAATGTCAGGGTGGTGCAACCGTAACATTAGACTTTTATTTTAAAGTGAAGAGAATAAAACAGGAAACAGGAAACTGCATCAGCCAGAGGAGCCCAAATGACATTTGTGACCAAGTGGAAAAGTTTGTAGATTTCTCTGAAATACTGATAAAAAAGGTTTTTTCACTTCATTGGTGACTGGAACAATTTCCATGTCAGGTGGNCCACCTGACATGGAAATTGTTCCAGTCACCAATGAAGTGAAAAAACCTTTTTTATCAGTATTTCAGAGAAATCTACAAACTTTTCCACTTGGTCACAAATGTCATTTGGGCTCCTCTGGCTGATGCAGTTTCCTGTTTCCTGTTTTATTCTCTTCACTTTAAAATAAAAGTCTAATGTTACGGTTGCACCACCCTGACATTTGACACGGTGAAAATTACGGGACAAAAGTTTTTTACATTTCTCAACAGCTTTAAAATTATTTTTATTTGCAAAGAATGTTTTATTTAAAAAGGTTGAAGCATAAAATAATGCCACTGTATTTTTAATTTCCATTTACAATAACTGACATTCAATTTTTAGAGTTTAATTACTGTGGATACTTGTCAGGACGGTTGCACCACCTGACATTTTGGGGGTTTGAGGAACCAAAACACAAAAAAACATGTTATATTTTAATAGTTTAAAGATGTGTTCAAATAACACAGGTTTCATAGAATAAAGAAATACATGTGATGAAATACTCAATTCATGATGGAAGGAAATATTGCACTCAGACACAAAAAAAGGGGACGTCACGTCATTGACCCGTATACAATGAAGTTGAATCTTATCTCATAACTTTCAGTTCAAAGACTAATTCTAGTTTTTATACTTATGAGGCTTCACTGATCTTAAATAGCAAGGAAAAATTTTTAAAATGCACATTTGACAAATGCTTGAGTCTTAAGAGGTTAAACATCAACTTTAGCAGCTAAAATAATAATATCTGATTTTACATATAGAGGAAATAATAATTATAAACTTACATCAGCTCCAATCCACAGTCCAGTGGACACGCAGAGGAGCGCCACCAGCTGGAGACACGTTGCCATCTGTGTGGAACGGTATATTTATCAATAAGTGTTTGTTTTTGATCAAAATGAAAGATAAAGGAAGTTTAAATGTGAAGTGAATTCAGGAAAACTGTACCTTTGTCGTGACGAGCAGATGAAGCGAAGTCGTGTCTGTACGAAGTGTTTTTATCCTCCCTGTGTGTGTTTACTAAGTGTATATTTAAACAATGTTTGCTTATTCTTACAAAAAATATTAGTAATACTGACATCTCCAGGCTGAGAAACTAGAAAACAGAATATTCTGCAAACACATGTAGAGGATTATTGACTTTCTGCGATAGCTCGAAGCTTCACTACGGGAATTTAAATACGACTGTTTCACTCACGGTATTGATTTAATGAAAGTTGTAGTAGTGACAGATGCTGTTAAAATGGAAACCAGGCACAGTTTAGGTTCAGTTCCTTCACATTAAGGTGAAAACAAAGTTCATCCAACACCTCGGCCCCTCGGGTTTATTTAGAAAAGCCACGAGCGACGAGTCAAGTCAGCTCTGTTTACATTTAAATCATTCAAGGTCAAGCAAAGTGTTTCACAGGGAGCAGATGGAAAACAACAAAACAAGATAGTACAACTTTCTTTAATGAGCAGAAACAGACGAATGTTGAAGTTTTTAAACTTGCTGCAGGAACTAATGCAAATAATAACAACAGGAGGATTTACAACCTGAATTCCATCAGAATTAAGATGATTTTCAGATCCTATTCAACACATGTTTAATTTAATTTAACCCTGTGGTCACTACAGTGGACACCTAATTAAAAGTTATTGAAGTAATGATGGCCGCTCGTTTTTCTGTAGTTAGCTGATTGGTTCTTGCCATAATATGAATTTTAACAGTTGTCCAATAGGGCTTAATCTGACTTCTGCACAACAACAACTGATGGTCCCAACCCCATTGATAAAGGCAGAAATTCCACTAATGGCCCTTTTCCACTCAACAATTCCAGCTCTACTCTACTCGTCTCTACTGGGTTTGGTTATCTTTTCCTCTAGCCCGACTACAGACTCACGGTGGGCGTGGATCTTATAACACAGCTGCGCTAAAGTGCTGCGCAGAAGTGCGTGCATGTTCATCTATAACGCCACACAAACATCATTTTGTACTTACATATGTGCCACCGTGGTCTTTAAAGGAAAAAAAAAAGCTTTAAAAAGATTTCATTAAAGTAATACAGCGGCTCAATGTCGGTCGTCATGACAACGGAGGTAAACAACAGCCTGGTGCTGCTGCACGCGGAGGAAAACGAAGGAGCTGCTTCCTGACATCAACTCTTCCCTGGATCCAGTGAGATCACTTTAATTTTTGATTTTTGGGCCTGGTATAGCAGAGATTTGTTGTTGATCAATCATTCTTCTTTGAACTGGTTTTCCTTTTTGGTTCCCTGTGGATTAATGGACTGATTGGTGCTTAAAGACTCTCGTGGCAGACAGATCGCTCCTGCACCGACCAACTTTGATTTAATTTAAAAGACTCTTTAAAGCCAACTATCTTTGCTGTTAACTTCTTTTTGGTTTAAAAAGGACTTTTAACTTCTTTAGGAATCATGAAGGAGCATTTTAGGGCTGTATTTTGTCTTCATTCAGTCTGGTTCTGTGCCGTCAGGTTTAAATGTCATTAAAAACCCGTCGCTGACTTATTCCTTTGCCTCTTGTAAGTGATTTGTTCAGAGTCAGAAGCTGCAGAGACGACATTCTCTGACCAATGAGTGACCGGCAGTCCGTCCACGTCACCTTTTAGTATCAGCTTTACTCTCTTAGAACCAGGGTAGAG
>RPOG01001615.1:0-10989 GCA_008086565.1 Thalassoma bifasciatum | reverse complement strand
GTAATTTTCACCTTGTCAAATGTCAGGGTGGTGCAACCGTAACATTAGACTTTTATTTTAAAGTGAAGAGAATAAAACAGGAAACAGGAAACTGCATCAGCCAGAGGAGCCCAAATGACATTTGTGACCAAGTGGAAAAGTTTGTAGATTTCTCTGAAATACTGATAAAAAAGGTTTTTTCACTTCATTGGTGACTGGAACAATTTCCATGTCAGGTGGTACAACCAATGTAATAATGTGAAATGTTATTTTAACATCAAATTATTTATCTTATTCACAAATAAAAGAAATGAAACACACAAAATGAAAATGTATGAGTCACTACAGACACTTGAGAGATACTTGCCAATAATTTCACACAGAAAAAATAACAGGAACATATAAATATATTTTCATATATTTGGTTGCGCCACCTGACATTTTTGGGTGCTCAAATTAAAAATACTAAAAAATAATGAACCTAAAAACTTTGAAATGTTGGTCAACTACTGAAATCTGTTAGAAAACATAATTCTTCACTCAGAAATATGTTTTTATCCATTTTCAAAGAACTTTTAAAAAATACGTTTTTAGACCCTCTTTTTGTCATTGACCTTTATCCATCACTTCGATTTTCACATCTGCTGCCTGTTTGACTCTCACTTATCTGACGATTGCGAAGGAACGAGCAGAGAAAACCAAACACAGAATAAATTTAAGTTTGTATTAGTGAGTCTTTAGGGGCTGATACGGCTCTCAGCTCCCATCAGCCCCCAGGAGAACCATCAGTTCACCCCGAGAAGAGAGAAAAAGAGGAGGAGGAGACGGAGAACTCAGCCTGTCAGAAAACAACGGCTGCCTCCCTCAGAGACACACACACACACACACTCACACACACACACCTCAATGCCTGATAGAAAGATAACCACGGCCTCTAAGAGCCTCATCAACACCGTGAAACCACACATGGCGTCCTCTTTCTCACTTTGGCGTGGAGTGTGTGAGGCCCAGTTCAGCGGCTCCGACATCTCAATACTTGGAGAGAAGAAATTAAAACACATCAACAGCTCAGGAGAAAATTACGAGCCACAAACCGACATCAAATAGTTTCTGCAGCGAAAAACCTGAGCTGGCTTGTTCTGATTGGTCGACATGACCTCGTCGGCTCGGTAACGCTACAGTAAAACATCTGGGGCCAATGGGGTCCCGGGGTGTGATTTCCAGTGACCAATCAGAGCTCAGTATGCCATTTACGCCGCTGACCTGAGATTTTCCGCAGCACATGATTGGTCGTTGAACTTGAAGCCATTTTAGGATCATGTTTATTTTTAACACACATCTGTAGTTCAGCCATTTTGTCGTCACCTCAAATATAAATTTAGAAAGTCTGCATGAACTGATACTTAAATCCTACGACTGGATTTTTATTGACCTATCTCAAAATGAAACGTGAGGATTTTGTTTATTTTCCCCTTTGGACAAAATGCAACTGGAATAAAGGATAAAATGTCTTTAAGAGCACACAGAAGAGGAGTATTTACAATTATCTTTGGTTTTAATTTTGTTTGTATCATCTGAGATAATGTTTCTTTGTGTTCTGCACTTTGCACTGCATGGTGAAATTAAAGTTTCACAGTTAAGTGAGTCAGAGAGAAATTGAAAGGAGATCACTAAGATAGGATACCTCACCGATAAATAATTCAATCGAAAGTATTTCATCATTAGTATGAAATAACTGAAACATTTATGGTTTCTCCTTTCACAAGTCCTGTTTTTTTCTTTGGCAAATTTCTAATTTTTAACACTTTTGAGTCAAGTTTGACATTGATTGTGGTTCGGTCGAGTAAAGACACAGATTGTTTTATTTTTAAAATCTTTTTTAGATTAAAATGAAGATTAATTAATACCAACACTCAAAGATTTGCTTCCAAACTCTTTGTGTAATTCTGAAAATCATGTTTTGCTTTAAGATTAAAAATACGAATTAATCTGCTTACTTGTTCTAGAGGAGTATTTAAGAATCAGCAGCAAGGACATGGTATATTTATTTATTTGTTTATTATTCAAATTGTTTTGTGAGAGGTGTGTGTAATCAATGAGTGTTAAATTTTGGGCTGTTTATATACAAGGAAAATAAATAAATTTATAAATAAATAAATAAGAGAATATCAATATTGTGAAGCTAATCTTCATTTGGCTTTTATATTTTGACCAAACCTTTAGGCAGATACAGAAACACAAATGCTGAGTTCAAATTTAATTTTAGTTTCCTATTTTATGATAACCAAATTAATTTAATCAATAAGATAAATTTGTAATAAATGAAAGCCTCACTTTGCTTGAAGTCATCATGAAATATCTTGTTGGAACAAATAGAACAATTATGTTTTTACAATATTATCACTTTGTTATTGTAAGTGAGGAAAAAAAAATCATGTTCATATTTTTCCTATTTCCAAAGGTTTCATTTATCTCAGACTCTGATTAGATTTAAAATTCATTTACCACAATTCTATTAGCGCAATAAAAAAAACAGGGGGACAGTTAATACAAATCTGAATTCTGTTTAATTTAATTATATTCCTGGAATAACAAACCTGTGCTGGAGCAATATACAATAATAATAATACATCCAGTCAAAAGCTTATATCCATTTCTTGCTAGATAAAAAATTAAAAATTGGTGATTTTTGCACTTGACTGACCAGATTTATCTTTAACTTCAAATTTCAAGAATAAATCCATGTTTTTGTTTTGTTTTAATATTTCTGTTTTTGTAGCAGTATAATTCAATTGATGCCTTGTTAAAGCCTAAAATGTAACAAGAACCTGAAATATAAACCAAAAACTTTAATAAAACCTTAAATGTAATAACTGATTGGAAATGTGACAAAAGTGTCGAACCTAAAAAAATTGTTAATACCCAAAATGCAATGAGTTGTTACAAACTAAGGAAAAATTGTTATATTTTGGGTTTACCATTCGTTACATTATTGACTAGTTATTACATTTTTTAAATTAAATTTTGAGTCACTGTTACATCTTGGGTCATTGCAACAAATCTAGCTATAACATGCATTCTTTAAACAAAAGGTTCATTTTTTTTTAGCTTCATTAAAAGACCCCCATTTTTGAAACTTCAACATTAATAATTGAATGAAAATTAAAATTCTCTGATGACATTTGGAATCTTTTCAGGTGTAACTTACATGAGAATGAGTTTAGAAATAACCCTTTAAAATGCTTGAAGACTTTAGAAACAAATCTTAAAATGCAGCACAAAGCATGTTTTCATGTGTTTCTACATTTACTTACATTTATTTAAAGTGCAGTTTGTGTTTGGAATTTTAAGTCAGGTATTTTTTATATCTGATATTTGTGTTTATGCTACATCTAAAAGAGGACGACAGTCGTCATATCAACATTATATACGACCTTTTTGGTGAAAAAAACAGAATTTCATCGACTATTGTTTTAAGCATCTTCAGCTTAATTATGTTTCCATGAAACCCTGAAGCTGCTCTTTCAGAGACGACAACAAACCAATTTCTACCTGCAAAATAAAAACTATTTTCCTGCATCAAACCTCACAGATCCGTGTTACACAAGCATCAATGATCAAACACTTCAAACCCAAAGTTCACAAACGTACCTGGAACAATCAGAGCGTCATTCATGTCTGCAGACGTTTCAACAGTCTCATCCAGACGTCAGGAGTCCTTCAGACTCCTCGAGTCTCTCTGCCCTGATTTTAGTCTGAAAGGCTTCGTACGGCGTCACAGAATAGTCCATGATGAGGACGCTTTGTGTTCCCCTCGCTCCAGTTTGCAGAACTGAGCTGCTGCAGGAGGGAGGGGACAGAAAAGCCAGAGCCCCCTCCAAGACCAAGCTGTCGTCAATCAGCACGCAGGAGAAAAAAATAAAGAGCCCGGAGGAGAAAAAGTACAGACACACAGACCTGAAGCATCTACTGCGACTCTGTGACAGGACGTCATGCAGCTCTCGCTCTGTTTTCATGTGAACTGAATAAAAAAGTGTCTGTTTCCTGCAGTGACCTCTTTATCAGCCAGGTTGGAGGGACAGCAGGTTAAAAAAAGATCACAATTCTTCAAGTGTGTTTTTATAAGCAAGAGGAGAATCCTGAGGCAGATGAAAAACAGAAATGCTGCCTTCAGGCTCAAACTAACAAAACCATAGAGCAGACTCTTTAACCTCTTATGGTCCACTGGGGTGTCAGCGACCAATTTGCCATTCCTCTGACATCATCAAAGTATAAACAGTAACATTAAACTACAGTGTTAAACTGCACTAGAAAGTTTAGATTCTTCACATTTCAGTCTCTAAGTTTGTTTTTAAAACGTAATCAGTGAAAGAATCACTCTGATAGTGATCACAACAACGTGGACGTCCTACCTGTTTGGGGTCATTACGTCACATCCTGACGCCCGTACCCTGAATATTCACTCTCCTTTCCACCAGAGGAATCCAGAGTTCAAACATATCAAAAGTGTTGTTTCATCAAATTATTCCAAGTGGTGAAATTTCTCCTGTAAAGTCCGTTGTTTGTCTGTCTGTCGTGTCCGTTCTCATCAATAACAGCAGCTTCACAGTCTTAGAGCATTTCCTCCTCAATGTCAATCTGACAAAGCTGCAAGTCTTTGTTTTCAACAGGGTTCTAGCTGCAAGACTAAAGTTGAGTTTTCATCCCAGGACAGCTTGTGATAGACAACAAGTGCTCCCTGCTTGACTGACCACTAACATGAGCACAAACTGCGTAAAAGCCTCCTGACAGGCTCTTTATCTCCTATAAGGTTTTACCTATAAAGCTCAAATTTCACCCAGATGTAGATGAGAAGGTGCAAAAGTGATGTAGAGGATGTTTAATGTCTGGCATGAGGCATCTTGAAGTTAATGATGTTCAAAAATTAGTTATGAAAATTGAAGAGGAAAAAAAGTGTCAGCTGCATTTATTCTGATGTGAACTTTAGCCACATATTAAAACATGACATTTTCTGATACTAGAGACTTTGATATTTCAAATGAGGTGTCACTGATGAATTTTGACCTTCTGGTTCTACAGTTATAATCTCTGAAACATAGTATAAGCCAGAATTGGATGGAGTGCGAGGGGTTAAATGTGAGAAGTAACACAGATATGTGCTGTTAAGTGTTTAAAAGCCATTAAATTTGCATTAAGCCCTGCAGTTAAGACATTATAGCTGAGAGGATTTCTCCCATGGTTGATGCAGTTATTTCAAACTGCTGTGCATCCATAGACGGATTTTATATCACAAACTTTGACATTTAGAGGCAGCGAGTGAAGAAAGTCTGCACTTTACTGAAACCAGTCAATGCTGCTTCAGATTATTTCAATGTTGGGATCTATTCAAAGTATGAATCCACTGAACTGTTTACTGCATTTTAATTCAAATACAACAATTTACAAGGGCTAAACGATTTGAAAAATTAATCTAATTATGAGTATTTTCCTCTATATTACCATTGCAATTTATTGTACCATCACTTTTAGGTTCCATACTTAACAGAACACTTAAAAAACACAAATACAAGGTGAAAAAGGACGGTGTGAAAAATGTAGCAACAAAATCAAAAGTTAAAAAAAAAAAAAAAAAGAGAGAGAAGCCCAAAAATATAAACGTAAAAAAGTAGCATCACTGACTTTTTTGTGATTTCTTCTGCCAATATCAAGTCAGAATTTCAAGATAAAAAGACAAATAAACAAGATAAAAGATAAGATTTAGACTTTTTTCCTCATAATTTTGCCCTTTTTTACTGCTTTTTGATCATTTTCCCACCTTAAACTAATTCTTAATGCTTCTTCTTGCTGTTTTTCCACTTGGATAGTTTCTCTGTCAAAGGTAGTTTTCCACAGTTTGTCTCTGGTGTAGAGCAGAAAACATCTACTGCAAAACAACTGTATGTGGTATTCTGACTCATTTCATATTGCAATTTAATCTAATTTGTGATGAATTGCTCTTAACAGCTCTAAAATATACAATAGTTTTTTCTTAAGAATGAAACAGACCAGAATAAAATCTCTTGATGCTCTAAACCAACAAGATTATATATCATTAATCTCAAATGAGAATATTTTCTGTCATGTTTATCCCAATCTAACACCCTATGATTCATAATATAGTGTGAAATAAACATTCAGGTATTTAATTTTGACCGTAATTAAATATTTACATATACATAAGAGATAAACGGTGTAGGAATTCAAGCAAGAAGAGGCACAGATTGATAAATACGAGACTGAATCAGTGGATAATATTAATTTTTTTTGGTCAAGTTTACTCCTCTCATGATACAACGATCCAAAAATAACTGTTTAAATTTTTACAACCATTTTTTTGAAATCTTCAAATCGAACTTTGTGATTCAGTCTAAGTAATAGTGGAACGACATGTTTGTTTATGTCCAGAAATTCTGTCTCAATACAGCTCGTGTTGCAATAATCAAAATGCAAACACACACACACACACACACACACACACACACACACACACACGCTGAGAAAAGTGTGTGTTTGAGAGAAGCTGCTGCTGTGAGTGGATAACGCTCCTTCTGCTCAGAGGAGACTTGTTTCTCACTGAGTGGGCGTCCGACACTTCTCTATTCTCCTGTTTCATTAAAACAGCTGGTTACTATCTCCCAGAAATCACTGCAGGGACCAGAGCTCTCGTAAATGATGCTCCTCCGAGGAAAAGAGGAAGTTAATAGAGTGGAATGAATCACGGGGACAAAGGTCTCGTGCGCAGATATAGATGTGACCTTTCAAAAAGGAGAGAAAAACTGTTTTATTTCTTCTTCTTGCACTGGAAGATTGAAAGCATATTTCTGTCAGCTTTTGTTGAATCATATCAGCTTTCACTCAGAATGGAATCTGACCTTAAGACACCACATCAGGTCAACAACAAATACCAGACTGCTGTTCGCTCTGGCATTTCAACACACGTCATCTTTTCTTTCCTCGGAGAAAACAAACACTCAGACTGTCTCTGAAAACTCCACTCAAACACAGAGTTATCTACTCATAATATGTTCTGGTAAATTAAGCGAGTGTGAAACTATAACAGGACACACACGGACAAAAGCCTAATGGACAAAAGCAGGAAAATTTAGCAAAAAAAAGTGGCAAAAAACTTGGAAAATATTCAGAAATTAGTAAAAAAAAGCTGGTCCATAATGGCAAAGAAGAGTGAAAAATGACCACAAGAAGAAGAAATACAAATGATTTTTAAGTGGTGAAAATGGTCAATGGCAATTTAGAGGAAAATATCTGGAGAAACGCAAAAAAAAAAGATCCAAAAGAGACAACAAAAGGGTGGAAAAATGACCTCAAGCAAAAGCATTAAAATTAGTTTTAGGCAGCAAAAGCAAGAAAATTTCGCAAAAGGGGCAAAAAAACTTGGAAAATATTTGGAAATTAGCAAAAAAATTGTCCAAAAGAGGCAAAAAATGGTGGGAAAATGACCCCAATAAGAAACAATAAAACATTTTGCAAGAAAAGTGGCACAAAAGACTGGGAAATATTCAGGAAGTTGCAAAAAAATGTTCCAAAAGAGGAACAGAAGAGTGAAAAATGATCATATGAAGAAGCAATAAACATGAGTTTTAAGTTAGAAAAATGGTCAAAAGCAAGAGAATTTGGCAAGAAAAATGGCAAAACAACGACGGAGTATCAGGGCCACATTGAGAAAAGAAAATGAGGGGAGGAATTTTTTCCCCCTCTCCCTCACCCAGTCGGTAATGTCGAAATGTCGAGAATAAAGTCGAAATGTTTGAGAATAAAGTCGAAATGTCGAGAATAAAGTCGAAATGTCGAGAATGAAGTCGAAATGTCGAGAATAAAGTCGAAATGTTGAGAATAAAGTTGAAATATAATGTTGAGAATAAAGTCGAAATGTTGAGAATAAAGTTGAAATATAATGTTGAGAATAAAGTCGAAATGTTGAGAATGAAGTCGAAATGTCGAGAATAAAGTCGAAATGTCGAGAATAAAGTCAAAATGTTGAGAATAAAGTCGAAGTGTTGAGAATAAAGTCAAAATGTTTGAGAATAAAGTTGAAATGTCGAGAAAAAAGTCGAAATGTTTAGAATAAAGTTGAAATATAATGTCAAGAATAAAGTCGAAATGTTGAGAATAAAGTCGAAATATAATGTTGAGAATAAAGTCGAAATGTTGAGAATAAAGTCAAAATGTTTGAGAATAAAGTTGAAATGTCGAGAAAAAAGTCGAAATGTTTAGAATAAAGTTGAAATATAATGTCAAGAATAAAGTCGAAATGTTGAGAATAAAGTCGAAATATAATGTTGAGAATAAAGTCGAAATGTTGAGAATTAAGTCGAAATGTTTGAGAATAAAGTCGAAATGTTGAGAATCTCAGGGCTATATTTTGACTTTATTCTCGACATTTCGACTTTACTGACTTGATGAGGAGGAGGGGGAAAAAAATTCCTCCCCCCATTTTTTCCCCTCACTGTGGCCCCAATACTCCGTCGTACAAAACACTTGGAAAATATTCAGAAAGAGGCAAAAAAAATCTCATTGGTTATTGTAAATGTTATAAACAATGTCAATGTTCATTTCCAAAAAATACTTTGGCTAAACAACACATGAGATGAGGAACCTAAAAATAATCTGACCATAAATCGCAATAGCATCAATGATATGTGGCTCTGTATAAAAAAAGTCTAATTTATGATTTTACTCTCATTGAGAAAACAAGAAAGGCTCTGGAAGGAGAGAGATAGTGGGAGAGTGAGGCTTTAAAGCTGGTTTGTGTAGCTGGTGGATGTCGGCTCAGCGGGGGGGCTGGAGAAAACTGCTATAAGAAGGACAGGTATGAAGGAGTGCAGAGAGGAGGGGGGCGTGGACGGCGGTGGAGTGTAGCGGTGGGGGGGGGGGGGGGGGGGGGGGGGGGGGGGGGGGGGGGGGGGGGGGGGGGGGGGGGGGGGGGGGGGGGGGGGGGGGGGGGGGGGGGGNGGGGTATAAGGTACGGGGGGGCTCCTGGAGGGCTCCACGACTCAACGAGGCGTAAAAAAAGAAGTGTGATTTCCTTCACTTATATCACACCCAAACGCAGCCACAGTCCACTCTGCTCTCTTCATAATGAGATGTTTAAAGCTGATATAATTTAATACGATGCTCCAATTCCAGTGTCACCTTTTTCTGTGCCCCCTCAGTTTTCAGTGAAGATGTTTACCTGCACAAAGTGAGTCCTCAGTGCTTGGAATAAATTGTGATCTCATTAAATATTTACAGCCTCCACAGCTTCAGTGAATTCCACCTCTGCTCCAAGATTACAACCAGGACTTTAAGCGAGACAATAGAGATGAAAAAAACCCATCTTTAATATTCCTGTTTTTCTTTTTATGAAGTTAATCCTGTATGAGATTTATAAAATCCTGAGTTCTGCTTTAGTTAAGCCCGGTGTGGATAGTTTAGTTATTGTTTTACTTATTGTTTTTATTGTTCTTAAATTTGTTTTTAGGAACAACTAAAAAATGAAACAATAACACGAGTGTTTATATCTGATATTATCTTTGTTTCAATGATTCTGTCCATATGTGTAAAACACTTTGTTTTCAGCTGTGGTTGTTTTTAAAGTGCTCTATAAATAAAGTTGAGTTGAGTTGAGTTGAGTTTTCACATTAACACTCAGCTTCATATTACAATTACTTTAACTCTTTAAATTTTTGTTACAGAAGATGTTTTCTGCTCTTCACCAGTTTGACTCAACCAAAGAGACAAAATGTCCAAAACTACCTTTGCAAGAGAAACAATCTAAAAAGAAAAAAAAGGAGCAAAAATGACAAGAAGTGGCAAGGAATTGTTAAAAATCAGCTAATTTGCGTCAAAAAACTGGTTGAAAATTGAGAGAAAATTTGAAAAATAGCCAGAAAGTAGCAGAAATATCGTCCAAAAGTAGCAAAATAAAAAAGTAAACAGTGATTAAGACGAGTAAAAAGGCGTCACAAGTAGCAAAAATGGTATCAACAGCAAAAACATGCAAATGAACAAACTTTTCAGGTGCCTCACATTTATATTTAAAATCAAATTTCTCATGTAAATGTAAATTTCTTAGTCTTAGTTCTGTTCATAAAGTTTAGAGCTTTTTTAACCCTCAGATGCATGAATTATAAAAGTCAGTGTCAGGATTTTTCCCTTGAGTGTCTTTATTTTTCTTAAAGCATTAGAAAAAAAAAGTTTTCCATTTTTTTTTCAAATATTTGTAACTGAGCATTCAACATAAAACAGTGTGAACTTAAAGTAAATATGACATGTTTTTTTTGTTTGACTTACTTTTTTTCACACCAATGTTTCTTTTGCAAACATTTTAATTCTCCACTGAATAATTTGTAGTTTGTAAGCTTTTTCACTGTCAAATGTTTGTAACTAAAAAAAAAAAAATGCTTGAAAAAAAAATTGAAAATATTTTTTCAGGCCCTAAGAAGAATAAGATATCCTGACACAGGCTAATATGAATTTCCACCACATGAACCATTGAACTTAACTGACTTCAGTTTGTTTTGCTGGTGTTGATCCCAGTCTGCAAATTAAAAACTGTTTTTATTTTGATAAAAAAATTGGTGTCTCCTTTGGAAACCAACACAGAAGCGACTGCGGCCAAGCAGCAAAGAAGCTCAGACAGGGCTTTGAAGAGGATTTTTTTTCCCATTGTCCAAAAAGAAACATTATTCTAATATTTTTTGATTGGGGTTTTTACTCTTAAGCGGCTGGCTTCAGTTAGCATCCAGATTATTTTTACTCTTCATCAGCTTTCAGACCATTGACTGTATATAGAATGGACAGCGTGCTTCCGCCTGTCACCGTTCTACGATTTTGAAGCCAAAAAACCCCGTTTCTCTAGCCGCCATTGTGCAGCCAGAGTCTGCGCAGTAGAGAATTTCAGGTGGAGCCAAGTAAAAAAGAGAAATAAAAATATTTATTTCTTCTTCTTCAGAAGGTTTAGTCTCCTTTTGG
>RPOG01001614.1:98074-121481 GCA_008086565.1 Thalassoma bifasciatum | reverse complement strand
CATCACCATCTCTACACACAGAGGATAAGCTGACACATGCACACACACACACACACACACACACACACACACACACACACTCAGAGCCCGTGTGTCAGTCTGTCTGTTCCTCTTAGCTGTATCTGTCTGGGCCGACGTCCACCTCTTCATCTCATCTATTACCACAATCACCCATGGTGTGAAAACCACTCTGCTCCTCAGGGCTGAGTGTGTGTGTGTGTGTGTGTGTGTGTGTGTGTGTGTGTGTGTATGTGGGGTAACGACTGATTAAGTTGCTTATTCCAAGGGCAACAGATTGTAGTTTCCATTTTAACAGAGTCCACTCGTGTTGAAATGATCCAAACACTCATGGAGCTGTGATCAGTTTGAGACTGGAACCAAATAAAGTCAAGAAACAAGATAGATGTGGAAGTTTGATTAACAGACATGTTTAAAGTCAGGGTAAATGTGGAAGTTTGATTAACAGACATGTTTAAAGTCAGGATAAATGTGGAAGTTTGATTAACAGATGTGTTTAAAGTCAGGATAAATGTGGAAGTTTGATTAACAGACATGTTTAAAGTCAGGATAAATGTGGAAGTTTGATTAACAGACATGTTTAAAGTCAGGATAAATGTGGAAGTTTGATTAACAGATGTGTTTAAAGTCAGGATAAATGTGGAAGTTTGATTAACAGACATGGTTAAAGTCAGGATAAATGTGGAAGTTTGATTAACAGATGTGTTTAAAGTCAGGATAAATGTGGAAGTTTGATTAACAGACATTTGAGGTGCCAGGTAACAAAACTGTATGATATTTATGTTGAAAAACAAGAGCAGAGGTTTCAGGTAAATCTGCTGGTTCATGTTTTAGCTCAAAAGTCACTGAATGGAAGATGATGAAAAGGAATACGAATGAGAAAGATGAAGATGATGATGATGAAGATGATGAAGATGAAGATGATGATGAAGATGATGATGATGATGATGATGATGATGAAGATGATGATGAAAATGATGATGATGATGACGATGATGATGATGAAGATGATGAAGATGAAGATGATGATGATGATGATGATGATGATGAAGATGATGAAGATGATGAAGATGATGAGCAGAGTGAGGACAGAGCTGCAGATGCAGAAGCAGAAACAAACAAAGATGTTTGAGTTTGTGTCGTTTGTTTTCTCCAGTAACTGCAGTTTCTGATGATGAATAATCGTTTCAGACAAAACTCAACATTAAAATTCTGTTTTAAAGTTTGATCTGGATCCAGAGAAAAGGAGAAATAATTTATAAGAGTTTAAGGTCAAAGACAAACAGCAGCTGATGAAACAGACGCAGGATTTTACTCAGACATGAAACTGTCGGAGACTGTTGGAGGAGGAGGAGGAAAGAGGAGCTTTACCAGAGGAGGAGGAGGAGGAGGAGAGGAGAGGAGCAGAAGAGGAGCAGGGGAGGAGGAGAATGAGGAGGAGAGGAGGTGTTTGTGTACGGTTAGCTGAAGGAGCCTTAGTGGAGCAGAGAGTGTCCTGAGAGTGTGGGCTGGTAATGACCCGACTGTGGTGGCGTGAGGAGGTGATGAGGAGGAGCAGAAGAGGAGCAGGGGAGGAGTAGAGGAGGAGCAGTGTGCTGTCAGAAACAGCAGTGACCAGCTCTGTCCCTGGAGCCATTAAAGCAGCGTTACACCGCTGTGCAGCGTGGGTCTGAGTCCATTTCCAGAGGAACATCAGGCGGCGTCCTGAGAGGCTGTGAGTGGCACTCAGAGCCGCTGAAGTCTGGCAGCAGCCGCCTCTTAACGGCTGCTCCGTGCTGAGACTGATGCGTTTCAATAATGTTCCTGTTTTTAATTCAGAGGGAGAAAGAAGCTTTTGATGCATTAACCTGATCACAGCCGCTCACACAGTCGCTCACACAGCCGCTCACGCAGCCGCTCACAGTCGCTCACGCAGTCGCTCACGCAGTCGCTCACGCAGTCGCTCACGCAGTCGCTCCAGCCACTAAGAGACTTTTACTGATCCAACATTATTCACCCAGAGTTTGGAAAAAGCTTCAGCTCTTTTCAGCAGGATGCCTCAGAAATAACGTCTGTGACTGAACGTTCTGGAAACATGGACTCGACCCAAAACTGAGAACTGGGAAAGTTTCAGAGGAAAATCATCAGAAAGTTTCTTTCTTTTCTCTCAAAGATTCAAAAGAAAGAAGAAAAATCAGCTCAGCTGCAGTTAAGGAAATATTTTTTCAGTATTTTACAGTCGATCTAAGTTTCAGTCACATTCGTTTTTTTTTTACTCCACCCTCGAGAAGTCAAACCAGGATTAACTGAACTCTAAACATCAGGTTTGGTTGATTCATGATTATAAAGAGATTATTTTGTTTATACTCAGAAACATGATGGTGATCAAAATGCTCCAGCAGCTCTCTCTGATTTTATTTCTCATTTTTTTATTAGAAGCTTTATTTCACTACTTCAAACAAGTTTTTCTTCACAGTCAATATTTTCAGCTTTGTTTCACGGCTTTTAGCAAATTTATTCCACAAAATTCTCATTTTTCTTCATTCAGCTTCAGCATTTTGATGCATTTGCTGCAAAGAAATGCAACTTTTCTAGTTTTTCATTTTTGTTGATGAAAAATGGGTCATTGGCACTTTCAGATGCTTTTTGGATGTTTTGTGAATTTCCCCTCGTGGGATAATTAAAGTAAATTTTATTTTATCTTATCGTCCTGATAAAATATAACGCTGGTTCATTTGGTGTCGTAGAAAAATAAGGCGCCTCATTGGCTGAGGAAACTGTCAGTCATGATGTCACATCCTGTTCCTGCTGCTTAAACTTCAGAGAAAAAGAAACTTTGACATTAGTCAGAGAATATTTGACTTTAGAGGCAGAAACAGGAGAAAACTCTGATTTTAATCAGCCGTTACAGAGACGTGTTGTTTTCACTGCGACGTTTCCTCTGGTTATGAAATGTTTATGTCGTGGACCTTCAGGGCCACCGTACTTTCCTTTCAGATAAATGAACCAAACAGACTTTGAACCTGTGAAATAAACAGATTTCTTCTCCCTGCAGAGACAAATCTGCTGTGGAGAAATGTGAAATGTTCCTTTAGAAAGACAAACAGACGTCACATCATTTCATTCGGAGACGACGCAGCTTTTGTTAATCTGAGGCTTCAGGGTTAAATCTGAATAAAGGCAGAGATATAGATCTGCTTCTCCTAGATCCATAGATCTGCTTCTCCTAGATCCAGATACAGGGACGTTACCGTTCCCTGAGGGAGGGGGGGCAGAGGGGGGGGGTTCATGATGAGTTCAGGGTCTGACAGCAGCTCAGACGCTTCTGTTTGAAGGAATCATGTTTCAGAAAGAAGGAGGACACATTCTCCAGCCTCCTCAACACTAAATAAATCATCAAATCAAAGGTTTTCTTTTTTGCTTCTGTAGAAAAATGCTGCGGCTCAAACGTGAAATCTGAATATTCTTCAGCTCGTGGACGATAATTCAGCAGAGTTTTTAAAATCAGTCTG
This sequence comes from Thalassoma bifasciatum, assembly GCA_008086565.1. Lineage (NCBI taxonomy): Eukaryota > Metazoa > Chordata > Actinopteri > Labriformes > Labridae > Thalassoma > Thalassoma bifasciatum. The sequence goes on along the minus strand of RPOG01001614.1, from coordinate 117,972 downwards.
AATCCACAGAGTGTGAAAGTCTTTTTTTAAAGCTTTGAATCTTTATCCTGTTTGGATTCACACGTGTTTGGCTGCGAGCGCAGACTTTTCTCTGCTCCGTCTTCGTGCTGAGCCCCTTCTTGCATTTTCATTTCCTGCAGCATTTTCCAGCTCAGCCGGCGCACGGTTTCACATTAAAGCGTCCAAACACTCACACCTGCTGCCCGGCATCGTCGGCCGCTGGAAGCTTCCAGAAAAAAACAGAAAAAACAGAGAAACGCTGCTGGCTCCACTTCAGCCCCTCATCACAACTGAGGCCTCATGATTTGGTTCAGGGCCGGATTAAATTAGGGAGAATGGGTTTTCACATCCAAGTTTAAAAGGAAGAAAGAGAAAGACACAAAAAGGAGGATTCTGTTTTTAGAAGAAAGAGAATATAAGAAAATAAAACAATGATTATATTTGGATCAACACTCACTTTCAGAGCAGCTGGATTCAGTTTCCAACAAAAACCTGAAATAATCCGAACATAAAGACATGTGAAGAAAAAAGATAAGAAATAATGAACATAGATAAAACTTTAAAGCGTGTGCAGATCTGATTCACTAACCAAGTTTCTGTGAAATAAACCAAACAGTGTGAGCTCTTTGTTTCATGAACGAGCAGAATCATCATCGTTAAAGAGACGAAGTTTGTGACCTGGTTCATCAAACCTTCACCAGGATGTTTCTAACAGATATAAAACTCAGTTTCACCAACGTTTCCAGCTTTTCTCTTTGTTTCTCTCTGTTTTTCTCTTTGTTTCTCTCTGTTTTTCTCTTTGTTTCTCTCTGTTTTTCTGTTTGTTTCTCTCTGTTTTTCTCTTTGTTTCTCTCTGTTTTTCTCTTTGTTCTGGTTTCGTCCTCTGGTCTGAACAAAGATTCTTGGACGTTTGCGTCCAGAGGCCAAACAGAGACGCTGTTTTACTCTCTGAACGCCTCAGAGCAAAGTTTATTCTGGGTGAAACCAGTCGAGGGTTCACAAACAGACTTTCACATAAAACAGGCTTCACGGCGCTCTGAGGCGCCGAGCATGCTGGGAGTCACAGGACGGAGAAACGAAAGAGCGTTAACAAAAACAGACTCTGAGAGAGAAACTTTCTCTCTGCTCTGATTAAAACAGGAACTTTAATTCTGTGCATTTAAAGAAAAACCTGTGAAGAAAAACTCTGTGATGGAGGATTTTAGCTGAATTCATCCTCAGAGGAAGAAAAAGTTTTTTTTTAAACCAGGTGAGGATTAAACTCTGTGGTTTCAGAGTTAGAAAAGTTTTTTATTCTGCATTAAAAGCCTGAATTACTTTCCAAAGTTTGTCATAATTACAGATTGTGAGAATATTCAGCTTTTATTTAAATTATACTCTAAATTATACTCTGACACTGAGTGAAAAACACTTTTACTGCTCTGTTCAAAAACATTTAGGTTGGATTTATTCAGAATTATGATTAAATTTAAACAGTGACAGAGTTTCAGTCTGAGTTGGAGAAAACAAAACTAACAAACTTCAAACTCTAAAAACACTGATCTGGAACTGACACTAATTCATTTATTATTGTTTTATAACTTTATTTCTTCATCTTTAACTTCACTAACTCACAGTTGTGTTTATTCTCTGTCTTCAGTTTTTGTTGCTTTATTTTCCTGTTTTGTTTTGTTTTGAAGGAGGTGAAGGAGGTGAAGGAGGTGAAGGAGGTGGAGGAGGTGAAGGAGGAGGTGAAGGAGGTGAAAGAGGTGGAGGAGGTGAAGGAGGAGGAGGTGGAGGAGGTGGAGGAGGAGGAGGTGAAGGAGGTGAAGGAGGTGGAGGAGGAGGAGGTGAAGGAGGAGGTGGAGGAGGTGATCGCACTTCAGGAGGAGTCTCTGTCTCATCTCTGACGTTTTTCTTCTTCTTCTTCTTCTTCGCTCTCATCACTGATTCTCTTCTGTCTCAGGCTGTAATGTTAGTTTTATTTCAGGCCCCTGGCTGAGTGAACCACACACACACACACACACACACACACACACACACACCCCTGTGTCTCTGATGGTCGGTTGGATCATAATGGCTGGAACATACAGAAGACAGATGACTGCAATATACAGCCTGGATATATGCTGCTCACACACACACACACACACACACACACACACACACACACACACACACACACACACACACACAGTCTTTATATAAACCCTACAGCCCGCTGACATTATCACGGCTGCATTAACGCTCACACACACTCGGTGGGAGGCAGGGAGCAGCCAGGGGTTGATCCTGGATCAGTTTATCAGAGAGAAAGAAGCGAAGCAGAGAAACGAAGAAGATTCTCGGTGACAAATGTGATTATGTTTCCTCCTCCACACTTCATCTCTGCTTTTTAAAGAAACTCACCGAATAAACCTTCCTGACTGTGTGTGTGTGTGTGTGTGTGTGTGTGTGTGTGTGTGTGTGTGTGTGCTCACAGGAACACAGCGCCCTCTAGTGCTGACAGTTTATCCAGTGACAGTGAAGGAGTCAATTAAAAACAAACTGGTTTTTTTTTTCTGCTCCAAACACTTTGACACGTTTCTGACTTTTCTGTTTGTTCTGAACTTTAATGTTCGCTGTGAAACTTTCAAACTTTTGTTACTTTACGTCAGGGGAAGAGTTTAACAGCGTTTTTATGTTGAATGGAGGTTTTTCTAAGAAAGAGTCATTTATATTTACATTTATATTTTAACGTACTGATGTCAGACGCTCGCTGGAAAAACGATCAATCACTGTGAACGACAGAGACTCAGCTGATGATGATGATGATGATGATGATGATGCTGATGATGATGATGCTGATGATGATGATGATGATGATGATGATGATGATGATGTCATGCAGGTTTGACTGTTTGAACATGAAACCATGAAAGACGAGTTTAAGAAAAGATGTTTTTAGTCACAAAGTCAAACTGTAGATGACACGACTGAACTTTAACATTAATATATGAGGTTTCACAGAAACACGACTAAACGCTGGAGAAAACTTTGGTTTGGTTTGCCTGGTATCTCCACCGTGACCAAACAGGGATTCAAACCAACAACCTTCTTCTTCTTCTCTGTGAAGCAGCTTCAGCCTCCAGATATTTCACTTCTTAAAAAATCATTTTTTTCCTTCAGTCTTTACATCAAAGGACGTCCAGGTGAGAGAGCCTGAGACTCAGATGTTCCCATACGTTTCTGAAGAAGTGTGTGTGTGTGTGTGTGTGTGTGTGTGAGTGTGTGTGTGTGTTTGAAGTGTGTGTGAGGCAGCAGATAAAACTATTGATCCCTGAGGGGAAAACCAAGTGCGTGTTATCAGAACTGATTTTCTTTTTAAGCTCACATGTGAAAAAGAAAGAGGGCACTTTTTAGACTACCCTTTGGTGAGTGTGTGTGTGTGTGTGTGTTTGTGTGTGTGTGTGTGTGTGTGTGTGTGTGTGTGTGTGGTTATCTTTCTCCAGCAGTTTCTTCCTCCTGACAGGGAATCGAACTGCCAGCTCTCCTNCACACTTCTCAATGTACACACACACACACACACACACACAGTCACACACACACACACCCCAGGTCTCTGCTCTCTCTCTCTCTTATTTCTTCCTCTATGACTCTTTACCGTCTCTCTGCTCAAACCACCTGAAAACTTCTCTTTGCTTCAACTCAACGTAAATAAAACGTTTTTCTCATCAAGAAAACGTAGTTTACGTTGTTTTCTTATAGAACAATATCTGACAAAAACACGTGTTTCTGTTTCATCCATCACCAGGTCCAGGTCCAGGTCCAGGTCTGATCCAGTTTTGTTTGTTTCCTCTTGTTTCTGCTGAAACTGGAGACGAGCTGAGGCTGTAACGAGGCATCGAGCTGAGATTCATTAAACAAACTGATAATTAATTATGTTTCTGCGTCATTGGCACTAATGAATCAGGGGATTTAACTCAATCTGCAGCTCTCTGTGCTCTCTGTGCTCTCTCTGCTCTCTCTGCTCTCTCTGCTCTCTCTGCTCTCTGTGCTCTCTCTGCTCTCTCTGCTCTCTCTGCTCTCTTGTCTCTTCATTAACCCCCCTCATGTCCCCCCTTCCTCGCTGAGTCTGTGGGGACGAGGTTTATTAAGACGACAGCATCTTCAGCCTTTAGCTCTGAAATCACAGGGTGAAGTTTTACTTTCAGGTAGAAAAGGAGCTGAAGGTTTTTACAAACAGGAACGAGACAAAGTTAAAGTTAATTTTTCTGAGCTTCATTAAAACTTTCATTAATCCATAGATTTTATAAACATTTTCATCAGCTGATCTGAAGAAATCTGAGTTTAAACTCCAGAGATTTGATCTGTGTGGATTTTTATTCCTCCTTTTGTTTGGGATCAATCAGAACTAAAAGGTTTTATATCCAAACTTGGTCTTTGTGCAGGAAGTTTGGTTTTTGGTAAATAAAAAGTCAAAGTATTGATCAACTGAAAAAACTAAGAGATAAGAAAACATTTGTGTTTTATAAAGTTCAAAACATCAAACTGAGGAGATAAAGAGTCAAAGTACGGACACAAATGTATTAAAGAAAACCAAAGTTATGTGAGAATAATTTCTGAAATCTTTGAAATGGAAGTTTCCATAAATCAGAGTTAACTTCACTTTATTACAGAATTTAACCAGTCTCTGTTACTGTTCTCCATTAACGTTCTCCGTGAACGTTCTCTGTTAAAGTTCTCCGTTAATGTTCTGTTTAAATTCTCTGTTAAAGTTCTCCGTGAACGTTCTCTGTTAAAGTTCTCCGTGAACGTTCTCTGCAGCGTCTGTTCCGTGTCGTGTTCCTGACACGTCCTCAGATTGATCATCTTTGTCAGATCCGTCTTTGCCTCCTGGTTCCTCCTGTCACCTCAGATCAGCTGATCTTTGATTGAAAACATCTGTTTGTTCCTAAAAAAACTGAAGAACTTTGTCAAAGCTCAAAGATCAACAGATGATAAAGAAACTTTCAGAGAGTGGTGACGAAAAACTGAGAAATAAAGTTTTATTTTTCTGTTGGTGGTTAAAGTGTCGGCGTCTGCAGATTCTTTAACAAACTGAAGTGAAACTGGTGATTTACACCTTCACAGGTGTGAACACAAACTCGTGTTAAGTCGACTTTTTTCCAGCATGAAGCTGAAATATTAAAATCTGTGTTTCTGACCGTGAATTAAACAGAAAGTCTTCAGTAAAAACCTTCAGGCTGAAACTGTTGGCAGAGTTTGATCTTTTGGCTTTTTCCTTGGTTATAAATTCCTCTGTGACCTAATTCTCATTAATGCAGAGAGGAGCAGGCATGAAAAGAAACATCATCATATCTGACTCACATGTCGTTCACACCTCAGATGTTCCTGGTTAAATTTAGTCGGGGGGGGGGTTGATGGGGGGGGGAGCTGTCAGCTTCAGGCTTCAGGAGCCGTGAAGTTTCTGATTAACCACACCAGCTGCTTTCAGACGTTTAAGAGCAGAGAGTCAGGAAATAATCTGATTTAAGAAAATGTAGGTTTAATCTGAGATGATTTTACTGACGGAGGAAGAAGTGATGAAGCGTTTTCATCAGACAGAAACAAATCTGTGGAGGAAACCTGAGCCGTAATCTGCGGCTGCGCTGACGTTCAGATTAAAGAAGAAACACGTTAATCTTGGTCTGAGATAAAACTACAGGTTTATTAACTCAGAGGAATCACATTTAAAATCCGTGCATATTTAGTTTGGATGATAAAAATCTCGTCTTTGTTGTGTGTTACTCTGAATAAAGGTTAAACAGGGTTTGAAAACCATTATTTTCTGTTTTTAATTTACATTTTTTACACTGTTCTTACTTCATTAGTGTTGTATTAAAATGAGTTCAGGCTCTGGGGAATGAAATTAAAGTTATTTCTCGTGAATCTTTGCTGATGTTTCCATTCGTGCTGCAGTTTCCTTCATTTCTCCTCATTTGTTGATTCTTTTCAGAGGAGAAATATCTGAACTGTGCGTTCGTTTTTCTGAATCTCATCCAGGAAATGTCACATGCAAACACATAATACCAACAGGTCTGAGAGCAAACAAAGGGGGGGTTGACCTTTGGAGGAGTAAACACAGCTGAAACTCAGGAGTCTCACTGAGTTGTTGGTAAACAGACGCAGGAAAATGAATAAGTCAGGACGTCACGTGAAGCTGAAGGTCGTTTCTGCAGGTTTCTGCTTTTATTCAGAGTAAAGTGAAGCTTCTCAACGTTTCCTCAGAGCAAACTGCTCCTCAACGACCCCCCGCTCAGATACATGACCCCCCGTCTCTGAAATAAACCCCCCCGCTGTGTCAGAGACGTTTGAAGCAACACTGAGATCGTTTACGTGTTTAAGTCTGAGAAACTCAACAGAGAAGAAACCTTTGACCTTTGACCCTGAATCTGTAATCCAATCATGAAGAACGAACGCTGCAGGAGAAACGTGTTTGTGGTGCGTTCAGGTTCATGTTCCTGCAGGAGAAACATGTTTATGGTGCGTTCAGGTTCCTGTTCCTGCAGGAGAAACATGTTTATGGTGCGTTCAGGTTCATGATCCTGCAGGAGAAACATGTTTATGGTGCGTTCAGGTTCCTGTTCCTGCAGGAGAAACATGTTTATGGTGCGTTCAGGTTCCTGTTTCTGCAGGAGAAACATGTTTATGGTGCGTTCAGGTTCCTGTTNAGCGTGTACCCATAATGCATTTCATGTACACACTTCTCCCTTTGCTCCCTCTGAATATTACATATCCTCCTGCGTCTGCGTCCTTTCTGAAGCATTATCACTCCTGTTCCTCAAACCCACAGCTCCGTGGGGGGTTGGACTCTTATATTTGTGTGTGTTTGTGTGTGTGTGTGTGTGTGTGTGTGTGAGTGTGTGTGTGTGTGTGTGAGTGTGTGTGTGTGTGTGTGTGTGTTCATTTGCTGCTTTAAGTGACAGCAGTTCCTTTTACCTCTTTACCTCATGGAGCATTTCCACGTTTGTTCAGCTCTGTCTTGTTTTTACAGTCTGATCTTTTATTGTTTTGGTTCAGTTTTATGATTCTCCTGACGCTCGTTTCCAGCAGCAGCAACATTTTCAGCACAAATGCGCTGAATAACACACTGAATACCTGAACATACAGATAAAATCAGCAACAAGCCTCTAAAAATGGTTATAGGGAAATATTTATCCTCTTTAGACCAGTCCTCTGAAAGCTGCAGCTGCTTTAACTCGTCTCTGATTTCTCTGTTTCTGACTTAAAGAAACATTCTGAGTCCTGATAAACAGAACTATGAGTCTGAAAATTATTTATTTATTTAACCTTTAATTAACCATGTTGGTCCCACTGAGATAAAGAGCCTCTTTTTAAAGGCAGAGCTGGTCAAAGACAGTTAAAATAATAATCAAACAAAGCTTCAGCTTCTTCTGAAACATCAACTCATGAAGTGAATCCAGAATTTTACCGTCTCACATAAAAGGGGTGAAGTTTGCAGCATCTGACTGATCACAAACACAGAGAAGCTGGAGAAACTCTGCTTAATGCAACAGATAATTGCATATTTAAAGAGAAGTGTTTGTTTGGTAATTTAAGCATGAAGTTTGTCACTAATACTCTCTGAGGTCACTCTTTGAAAACATGACGTTTAACACAAACTGGTTATTTTCTTGTGGTGGTTGTGACATTGTTTTTCCTGTCTGTGTGTTTTCTGCTCAGCAAAATTGTCAAACACTCCTCATCCTTAACTCAAACTTGGCTTCATTCACCTGAATAATTTATAAACTAATAGTAAGACACTGAGAGTTCAGCTGGTGATGTTCCTGTTTCCTGCTCTGGGACTTTTCCAGGACTTGGACTAAAGTTCAGAGGAATTCACCTGGACTCAACTCAGGTGAAGAGACGTGCACGTAAATGTCATTTCTCCTTCACCAAGTCTTCAAAATCTTCTCATATCAGGTTAACTCACAAAAACAGATGAGAAAAAGACAACCTGACCTGGTGAGGGCGCTGTTCCCGGGTCTGTGGAGGTCACACCGTCAGAAACATGACGCAAAAAGAGAAACTCAAGGATGAAAAAGATAGATGGATAGATAGATGGATAGATAGATATATAGATGGATGGATAGATAGATAGATAGATAGATAGATAGATAGATAGATAGATGGATAGATGTGATCGGTGTCGGCTCTCAAAGCTCATGGATTTAATTAACACTTAATGAAGATATTTGAGTTTTTCTACCCTCACGTCCTCTCTCTCTCTCCATGTTTCATTTACGTCTCTCTCCCCTCATCTCTAACTCTCCAAAACAATAAAAACGAGTGAAAGCGTGGACGCTGCTGCTCAGCTGACAGGCAGGAGAGAGGAAGAAAGGAGGAAGAGGAGGGAAGGAGAACAGGACATGCTCTCTCTTTGTTTCCTGCGTGTTTGCAGCGTGTTTGCTGCATGTCTTCAGCGTGTTTGCAGCGTGTTTGCTGCATGTTTTCAGTATTTGCTTTGTCTTCAGCGTGTTTGCTGCGTGTTTTCAGTGTTTGCTTTGTCTTCAGCGTGTTTGCAGCGTGTTTGTTGTGTTTGCTTTGTCTTCAGCGTGTTTGCAGCGTGTTTGCTGCATGTTTGCAGCGTGTTTGCTGTGTTTGTTGTGTTTGCTGTGTTTGTTGTGTTTGCTTTGTCTTCAGCGTGTTTGCTGCGTGTTTGCTGTGTTTGTTGTGTTTGCTTTGTCTTCAGCGTGTGTGATCCGTCCTCGCTGTTGCACGTGTTCAGCAGCTCCTCCTCGATGCGTTTGCTGTGGGTGAAACAAAGATGCATGCTGGGTAAGCAGAGCTTTGTTTGGCTGCAGAGATGGAGGTAGAGCTCTGACCCAAATACTAAAAGCCTGTTTCACACAGAGGAGATGAAGCTCTTAAGCCTGATGATCTGCAGCGGCAGCAGCTACTTAACTAACGAGAGGAGCTTTAATAACTCAGGAGGAGAAAGAAAAGCATGAATTATAGATCCTCATCTCATATTGTTTCAAAACAATGACATGTTCCAGCGCTGGAGCTTGTGGCTTTAAGTGGACGTCTTAATGTAGAAACAAGAGAGAGAAGGAGGCTGATCTACATTAAAAACTTCTACTGTGAAACTTCTTTAAACCTGACACGTTTACACAAGCAAACTTTGAACATCATTTATTATAAATTGGTTTATACAATCCTTAAAATTGTCCTGTGGTGTGTAATATGTTGTGTGTTTTATTTGTGTTGTTTCAGAAAAGAGTTTCCAGTTTTCTTTGTGCAGTTTGAGCCTCTGAACAAATATAACGGTTTTATCAACACAACATGTAGAGTTTTCTAAGGAGACTCAGGTGGATTCAGTTGAAATAGTTTATATAACTAACTAATAATGAGGAGAGGTTACAGTGATGTAGAGTTGATTCTAGCAGATCACTCTGTGTTCAGGTTTTTTCACCTTTGAGGATTTTACGTTGATCGAACAGAGCGATAGTTTCTCTTTATAAAGTCGATATAAAGTGTGAAATACTAAAGGAGACAAGTGTCTGATCGAGCTCAGACTGGAGCTAAAGTGTCTGTGTTCACAGATTCTTCTGAGGAAAAACAGGTTTAAGACTCTTTCACTCATGTTGAGGGAATTTACAGAGAAAATAAAAGTCAGCAGGAAAATCCCTCCACAAAAAGAAACGCTGACATCTGAACCTGACGACACGAATCGATGCCATTGGTCCAGCTCACAGTTCTGTGGTTATTCTCCTCTTTACCACCAACACAGTCTGTTCACTTCATCTTCATCTCAGCCTCCTCCTCTTTGTTGTCACCTTGTTGTGCAGCAGGTGTGAAAGTGAAGTGAGTGTTGAACCAGAGCAGCAGCATCAGCAAAAGCCTCCGAGAGATAAATGAAGCTGAGGAAACACGACAAACACAGAGGTGAGACTTTCCTGTTCCAGAGAGGAAACCTCAGATCAGAAACAATCCAGGAAACGTACTGGAGACTTTTTACTGGCGAAAAACAGACTGAACTTCATGGAGACTTTTTACTGGAGCTAAAACAGACCAGCTCTTAGTTTATTGTTGTTTTCATCTGTGAAACACTGACTTAGTTGATTTTCAGTGATGAATCGAACAAACATTGAAGAGTAAATGTTGCTTTTAGGGGCAACGATCCACAGAAACTCTTCTCTCTAACCTCAGGACTCAGCTCAGGAAATTATTTTTCATCATAAAGAAAAATAAATCACACACTTTTATTTGATGCACTTTACAGCAGAGTAAATAAAAGCTGCAGGCTGCAAACGTAATGAACGCAAACAAATGGAAGAGGGAGAAGCGTTAAAGTGTGTGTGTGTGTGTGTGTGTGAGTGTGTGAGTGTGTGAGTGTGTGTGTGAGTGTGTGTGAGTGTGTGTGTGAGTGTGGCCAACCCTCCTATAAAACCCACTTTATGTGCAGATTTATTGAAGCCAATAATGTTTTTATTTATAAGCAGCATGGTTACTTTCATGCGTGTGTGTGTGTGTGTGTGTGTGTGTGTGTGTGTGTGTGTGTGTGTGTGTGTCCACATACATGTGATTAATCTGATATTTTTCAGCTTCAGCTCAGGATTCAATGAAGTTTGAATGTNACTGATAAAGTGCAATGTTTTTGTTTTCTAAAAGTCTTGTTCAGGTTGATGTTTCCTCTGTTTCCTCCTCTTTCCTTTAACTGGTTCAGTGTTTGTGAACTGAGGACACTCATTGCTGAAGCTTTGGAGCTGGAATTCTTTCACATTCTTGTTGATGAACAACATTTAGCTGCACTCTTCTACTACGGAGCCACGCTGTTGTAACAGGAGCAGAATGTGTCTTGGTTTCATTGTCTTGCTGAAATAATCAGGGACGTCCCTGAAAAAGACAAAGTGTCTTGGATGGCAGCAGATGTTGCTCCAAAACCTGTTTGTACCTTTCAGCATTGATGCTGCCTTCACCTCACGTGACTTTTTCAGAGTAACTTCCATAAATGTCTCTCAGCTTCTGAATCTTTCTCTGAGCCTGGTTTTCTTTCTTGAAGTGTGACGCAGCGTAAACAACGGCTCCAGAGTTGAGATATGATCAGACTTTAATGGCTGAGCATCATTATCACGTCCCTTTAGCTGAGGAGCGTCATCTGTTTTCTCCTGGAGAAAAGCAGAATCGATAAAAACACAGTTTGTCAGAAAAGACATGAGCGAGTTTTTTACAGACGCCTCCTGAGGAAAGAGAGAGAAACAGTAAAAACTCAGGTTTAATCTTAAAGCTGCTGCCTGTGTCGACTTCATCTTTTCTTAAGTCTGTTTGTGTCGTGAGAGGAGTTTTGAGGACAAACATGAGAGGGAAAGTTCAGAAGTTTATTTCTCAAATATTGTCCTGAAAAGTTCTGACTCAAAGCACAGAGTTTTTTATTTTATCATGATTTAAAAAAGCTGATGGTGACAGTGGTTTGGTTTCTCTCTCAGCTGCTTTTGATGCTGATTCACAGAGAGAAAAACAAACTTCAGAGAAATATTTCCTTAAACAACAGAACATCCTGTAATGAGAGCAAACAACCTTCCTTGACACAAAAGAAACAACACAACACCAGGATCTCTCTGACTCTTTTATTCAAACAAAAACACGTATCAGAAGAAAACGCTTCTCAAACCAGAGACTAAAAACTCAAAGCTCAAAACGAGGTCGGAAAGAAAACGGCTCCTGAAGGTCCCATCAGCTTAAACCACATGCTGAATATTAATATAAATCAAATCTTAATTAGAATAATAATAATAATAATGTTGGAGGATCCACAGGGGGGCGCCACCCACCCGGGTCTGACCTGTGAAAGTTGTTTTAAACTGTGATCTGTGGTCGAGCTCAGGGAAAATACTCAGAGTCATTTACAGACCAGAGAGATGGGGACAGGAGGAAGTTTGATTTCTCATTTAACTGTGAGTGTTTCTATAAAACGCCACAACAGAAACTAGATCCATGAAACTTCGCTTCTACAGAGAGATCCAGTTTATTTCAGTTTAGTTTGGGTCAGTTTAGTTTGTTTCAGTTTATTTTGGGTCAGTTTAGTTTGGATCAGTTTAGTTTGGATCAGTTTAGTTTGGGTCAGTTTAGTTTGGGTCAGTTTAGTTTGGGTCAGTTTAGTTTGGGTCATATTTAGGGAAAGAAATCTGGAGAGAAGTAAATTTAACTCAACTCAATCCCTGAAATCAACAATAAACATTCAAGTTCGTGTTTTCACGTAAATATTTCTGATATTGAAGTAAAAATATTTGTTCAAAACCCAAAACAGTGTGAATTTATTTCAGAACATGAATAATTTCAGTAATGTGAGGAAATATTTTTGAGTTTATCCAACCAACAAGAGATGATCTTTTCTTTACTGTTTTATTTAGTATTTCTGGAACAGGAAAAATCTTTGCCAAACCTTTTTACCATGAGTGAGGAGGGCACACAGTGGACATGAGAGGCTGCTGTACATGGGTGAATCACAAGCCGTCTATGCTGGTGTGGACCTGCTGTAGATGTAGATGGTGTAGATCTGCATTTAACTGGCAAAGTTCAGTTACCACATTGAAAAAATAGAGTTTTACACAAAGTTTAGTTTTGTTTAATCTACTTGAAAAAATTTAGTTTAATCCATTTCTCATAGATTTTTATCTATGGAGATTTTCCACTTTAGGACCAGCCTCTAGTGGCCACTTGAGGAACTGCATTTTTGGCTCAGCTTTTCTCTTTCGTTACTTATTTCTGTCTTGGACCAGAGTGGATGGAGCAGCCTGAATGGTTGGTCCAACAGTCAAACTCAGATTTCTCTCATTGGCCTCATTTTTCAGCCGTAACCTCTCTCACCAGTTTTCAGGTGAATTTGCTCGTTACTCCACTAAACCTTGACTTTAATTGATCTGAGGAAGAGTTAAATGAAGAAGTTCAGAGGTGAGTTTGAAGGGCAGGTGGAGGCTGTTTGCTGTAAGCGTCTGTTAATTCGTTGTTTTACATCAGTATCTGTTGGTTTGAGCCTGAACAGGACGAGCAAACAGCTTTAATCTGATCAGACACGTTTAATTGTTCACGCTCTGAACCTGCATTGACAGCGTTTAGTCGACCAATTACTCAGCAGCTGCTCTTTTAACGGACGACTTTCATCCAGCCTGTTGGTCATTATGGATTTGTAGCTGGTTTCAGAAAATCTCTCTCTCTCTCTCTGCTGGTTTATTTCCACACTCCTGTTTCTTTCTCTACCTTTCCTCCCTCTCAGCGCTCGCTCTCTCTCTGACTTCAAAGTCTCTGCTCTGCTCAGTCCCTGACCTTGAGCACAGCCAATAACGACGCTTTGAAACTGAAACTGGAGAGATCACACTCACAGCCCTGCTCGCTCGCCCGCTCTCTCTCTTTACCCCCCCCCCCNCACACACACACACACACACACACACACACGCACACACATACACACACGCACACACACACACACACTCACACACGCACACACACACACACTCACACACGCACACACACACACTCAGAAAGTGTCTGAACTTTGTGACAGTGGGAAAGTTTCTCCTGCTCATCATGACAATGACCTCAGGTTTTTGTGGGTTTCGTTGTTGAGTTGATGTGAAAAACCTTTAAATTTTCTCTCGGTCTCCAGCAGTGACTCAGGTTTGTTTTCACTTTCACACGTTTATGGGTTTAAACGGGTTTAAACGGGGGTTTGGGTTTTGAATGGGTATTTTGTCAACATTAGATTGAATTTAAAGCACAGTTAATGTTCATAATCAGATCATGGCGCCTCCTTCATGAGCGATTAACTTAATAAATGGAAGAGAATAATTTTTACCTTTAATTTTTCAGGAAACATGTCAGAAACGTTTCATAAATGCTGCTCGACTCAGCAAAAATGGTGCAATTGTGATTATTCTGAACAATATTTCCATTTGCAGTCAAAATAAAAAGCAACATCAACCTGTCTGTGCATTTATAAAGTGACATATTAGATTATTAGATATTAGATTATTGGTTTGTGCTCCTCAACTAATAACAAACTTTTGTTTTTGAATGTTGAATTTTACAAAAACCTCTAAAGAAAGTTTGTTCAGAAATTTTATACTGCAAAAACTGAAATTTAATCAAGTCATTACGTCTTATTTGTAGTGACAATTGTCTGATTATTCTTGATATGAGCTACATTCAACTGATAAGTCCAGGAAAATGTTTTATTTCAAGTTATTTAAAGACAAAAATTAGGACTGAATTGTTTGTGACAAGTAAAGAAAATCTGCCAATGAGAGAAGAAAAAGTTTCTTGTATTAAGACATTTTTCTTATTCCATTGACAGATTTTTTTGACTTGTGACAAGATTTCAGACCTAATATTTGTCTTTAAATAACTTGAAATAAAACATTTTAATGAGCTGGTCTGGTGAATGTGGCTCATATCAGGAAAAATAAGACAATTTTTACCACAAGTAAGACAAAATGACTGAGATTTCAGTTTTTGCAGTGTTGTTCAATTTTAGCTTAATGCTTTATTTTAGTCTGGATTGATTCTTATCACTATTCTTTTATTATCATTTTGTTTCCTGTTTATCATGCATTTTTTTTGTTTTTTGTTTTTTTTTAATAATTAAGCCAAACTTAGTTCTACTTTTGGAAGTTCAGGCTCGTGTTGATGGGCTGATGTCCAGTGTCTGAGTGTCAGGACGATGAAAAGTCACTTCTCAAAGCTGCAGATGCAGAAACTGTGACGTGTGTCTGACGCTGCTGCTGCTGCTGTTTGACGCCCTGGGGTGTTTTCACTCAGGTCCTCAGTATTCAGCGCGTGCAGCTCATCAGTTTCATGTTTGCAGTCAGCATCAAAGACGAGGCTGGGGGTTGGAAACTCTTCCTCAAAGGCTCGGCCAACTTCGCTTCCCTGCAGCCACAGGAAGAAGAAGAAACTCTGAGAAGATGACTCAGCATTAGTCAGCGATTAACAGCCGTCACACACACACACACACACACACACACACACACACACACACACACACACACACACACACACGCTGATTATCTGCAGCACAAACAGACGAGAGGAGCAGTTTTTATCTTCTGATACGACGCTGGAACCTGAGAGAGAGAGAGCGGCTGATAAAGTCACATTACACCGTTTTTCTTCATCATCAGAGTCAGTTTGTTCATAAATCACTGAGCAACAGTTCGAACAAACATGAAACTGCAGCAGAAACATTTCTGTCTAAATCTCTGCTTTAAACAGATCAGTTTCTCTGTAATTTTCCTGAGTCCTGACCTTTGACCCTGGTTAACTGACTGCACTCGGCCTCATCTCTGATCTGAAAGTTAAAGCAGATAAAAAAACTGTTTCTCTGTTTTTATTTCTTGATGCAGAAGCTTCAGCGCTGATATTTAGTTTCATGTTTTCAACCCTGAGTTTGACTTTAAAGCAAACGTTTTGGTGTGAAAATAATCAGCTCTGCAATGAAAAAAGAGTTAATCTCTCTTTATGTTTATGATACGACAACATGCTTTAATCCTTGAAATGTGTCTTTTATTTTATTTTACATTTCTTCAGTAAGTATCAAAAATGGTAAAAAAAATAAAAATAGTAACAGAAAAAACAGTGAATAGTGGTAAAAATGTTTACAGTCAACAGAAATGTCAAGACAGTTGTGATTAGACTTGAAAATTAGTCAGTTTGTTGGAAAAAATGGTCCAAAAGTGTCAAAAATGGTCAAAAACAGCTAAATTGGTTGTGACCCTGTAATAAAGTGAGGAAGTATCTGATGGTTTGGGTAAAACTCGCAGACCCAGAGAGACCAGGACAAACCTCATCCTGCAGGATCACAACAGTATGGCTCTGTAGTAGAAGAGTGATAAAGGTGATAAACTGACCTGACACTGAAAACATCCACAGAAACATTTGACTTTCACTCTGAGTTCACTCATGTTTACAGAGTTTTCATGACAGTAACTAAAAGTTTATCGTCTCTTTATGGTTCAGTAACCATCAACATCTGTTTGAATCATTGTTTCACACATTTATCTAACGTGTGTGTGTTTGTGTGTTTTAATGTTTGTGTTTTTGTGTTTTTGTGTTTGTGTTTGTTTGAGTAAAGAGAGTTCAGGGCTGCAGCAGCTTCTCTGTGGTTGATCCAGAGCAGATGAAGCTTTAATGAGTCGCTGGAGGAAGCAGAAACTGTGAAAACGCCGCAGACGGATCAAGAGTTTGATCTCTGATTGTCTCAGCGTCGTTTTCAACCTGGTTCCTCTGGTTCCTCAGGTTCCACTGGTTCCTCTGGTTCCTCAGGTTCCATTGGTTCCTCTGGTTCCTCTGGTTCCACTGGTTCCAGTAAATCTTAATAGTGTACGTTTCTGACTCATGAGTGTGTTTCAGCAGTTTTTCCTGATTATAACGGCTGTATAGGAGCTTTAGTTTAATCAGAGCAGCAGGAACACAGACTCCTGATTCTCCTCCCGTTAATTCTCAGCCTGACGAGCGTCTTTAACGCTGTAATCCTGCGCTTAAAGACGCCGCCGTGGCGCCAGCTCCAAACCTTACAGACGCCGTCACACATGTTGATTTCACCGTCACACGGCTCCTCTTTCATCTGGCAACGACGCCGCGGTTTCTGCTGGTAAGAGCTGCAACATAAGCTGTTTAATGGACGTCTTCACCCCCCCCCCCTGTATATAAGCAGCATGTGCTGCACATGTAGGATGCAAATCCTCCAGGTTTCATCTTCATCCTGTTTTCTCTGAGCCAACAGCTTTTTGCTTTGAAGTGTGTGTTTGACTTACAGTCAGGAAACGCTCTGACACCGTGTCAGAGAAAAAAGGTCTGAGTCTGAAGGTTTATTCTGAGTCTGAAGGTTTGTTCTGAGTCTGAAGGTTTATTCTGAGTCTGAAGGTTTATTCTGAGTCTGAAGGTTTATTCTGAGTCTGAAGGTTTAGTCTGAGTCTGAAGGTTTATTCTGAGTCTGAGGTTTATTCTGAGTCTGAAGCTTTATTCTGAGTCTGAGGTTTATTCTGAGTCTGAAGGTTTATTCTGAGTCTGAAGGTTTATTCTGAGTCTGAGGTTTATTCTGAGTCTGAAGGTTTATTCTGAGTCTGAAGGTTTATTCTGAGTCTGAAGGTTTATTCTGAGTCTGAGGTTTATTCTGAGTCTGAGGTTTATTCTGAGTCTGAAGGTTTATTCTGAGTCTGATCCAAATAAGACTCAGACTTCCAAATAAGACTCAGACTTCCAAATAAGACTCAGACTCCAAATAAGACTCAGACTTCCAAATATCTGAGTCTGAAGGTTTATTCTGAGTCTGAAGGTTTATTCTGAGTCTGAAGGTTTAGAGTCTGAAGGTTTATTCTGAGTCTGAAGGTTTAGAGTCTGAAGGTTTATTCTGAGTCTGAAGTCACTCCCTCCTCTTTTCTCGGAGCCTCGTCTTTGACATCAGTGTCAAAGGTTTGAAACACGGTTCAAACCAACTCAGAGCTTTAACATCAAGTTTGCATTAAAAATCACGTTCAGCAGCAGAAAACTAAAAGTTACACATTATAACATTTTTAACCCTTCAACAAATAAACTTCAACGTGTTTCAGTCAAAGTGAGAAACAAAAAGAAGGTTTAAACCAGCTTTAACTCTTCATCATTCATGTATCACCCCGAACATCTGGACTTTTTTTTATTTTTGGCTTAAAAATGGTCAAAAATGTCCCTGAGAGAAAGTTTGTGCTTAGTCACTTTTGTTTTTCTGGAATATTTTTGAACTTTCAATATCTGGAGTTATTCCCAATTTACTGGGAATAACATGAGAGAAAAGCAGTTTAAACTGAAGAAAAACACAAACAGAGAATTAGATTTTAAAGGTTTCATGAAGAAAAAACATTTCACTGTTTGTGAACACACACTTCGCTGAGGAGGAGCAGAGAGTGTGTGTGTTGTGATGTGTGTGTGAACACTCACTGAGCAGAGAGTGTGTTGTGATGTGTGTGTTGTGATGTGTGTGTGAACACTCACTGTGCAGAGAGAGTGTGTGTTGTGATGTGTGTGTGAACACACTCTCCTCCCTGACCTTTTCCTCTGCCGTTGTTTCCTGAGTGTAAAACGTCGGTGGGGCCTCGTGGATTCATGGGGCCACACTCGCTCCTCAAACGTCTGTTTTGTCTGAATATTTCCTGCTTGTTCGCTGCAGTTTAGCAGCTCCTTATCTCGGGGCCAGCGTCTCTAACTGCCAAGATAAATAAAGCAAACAGGCTGAAACAGACTGAGGAGGATTCATCCACAGAAGCTGTGACCTTTTCTGCAGAGTGTGAGCACACGGAGCTGAGAGCTGCAGCTCTTTACGCCGACTAATGATCCACGGAGCAGCCTGTGGCTCAACCTCTGTAATTACACTCCCTCTCTGCCTCCCTCTCTCTCTCTGCCTCGCTCTCCCTTCCTCTCTCTCTGTTTCTCTGTTTCTTTAGCTCGCTCTCTCGTTCTCCGTCAGCCTCCTCCGTCCCCTGTCACACTCACAGAGTTCAGCCTCTTCTTTCTCTTCTTGTTTCTCTCGTTGCTCGTGTTTTTTTCTTGTTCCTCTCTGTGATCCATCCACTCCTCTTTCATCCTCCCTCTCTCTCTCTCTCTCTCTCTCTCTCTCTGCCTTTGTCTCCTGCAGATTAATTACGCTCTGATATATGCACACCGCTCTCCTCCCAGAGATGAAAACATGCGTGTGTTTCATTCTTGGAGCGGGGCGGCCCACACGGGTGGAGCTTCAGCCTCAGAGGATCTGAACTAAAACAGACGACGACCTGAGAGTCAGGTTTGTGGTTTGTGGTTTGTGGTTTGTGGATGGAGATATTTGAAATGCAAAAGGTTTTTTCTGAGAGGAAAACAAAATTATCTTATCAACAGAATCAACAAACCTGCTCTGTCTGATTTTATTTTTGTGCTTCATGAAGAAATCAAATCAAATCTGTCAGGAAGAAAAGATTGCTGCAGAAAAAGCTCATTTTGTTGAGGCAGAATATTTCAGAGCATGAAAAGCTGTTTACTGTGAGAATCATTTACTTTTTTACAGATCTAAATTTCACTGACAGAAGCAGAATCATTCAGAGCAGCAGAAACAGAAACAAACTTTTTTATTTTTATATTTCAGAGACAGTTAATGCTGTGAGGATGAAGCAGTTGTTCTCCATTAGGGGGCGATATGAGGTAAATGTGTCTTTGACGTTTTTGTAGCAGGATCAGAATCTGGATTTGATCATTCAGAATATTTTCACTTAAAAAACAAATGTTCCTGATTCTACATTTTTCTGTCTTTCCTGTTCTGTTTCATCACTTTAATCTGATTATTATGTCTCTGATGTGTTTCATATTCTAATTAAAAATATTTAAAGGCATCAGCTGGAAGAGTTTGTTGAGTTTCTGATGAATAAACAGAGTTTTGGCTTCGCTTCCAGATTAAATTTAGTGAACTGATCATTTGTCTGTGACAGAACATTTTAACGTGCTCATAAGTTTACAAACCTCAGCAGGATTTATGATTTATTGTCCTTTTTTTCAGAGAATCTGAATAAAAACATAGAAACTTTTCTGTCTCTCATGGTTGGTGGTTGGTGAAGACATTTATTAACAAACAACTGTGTTTTTAAATCAACAACAGAAACTTCAAGAATGAGCCTGATGAAAAGTTCTTCCTGTGACTCCTAACGAGCTCATCATTCAGATCACCTGGGCTCATCACACCTGAACTCCTCACACCTGAGCTCATCACACCTGAGCTCATCACACCTGAGCTCCTCACACCTGAGCTCTTTAGCCTGGTTTCTCTATAAAAACAGTTTCTTTCCCTCAGTCAGAGTTTGACACACAGACAGTTAACACCTTCAGTTTTCTGCTCTGTGTTTTTGTGAGTGTGTGTGTGTGTGTGTGTGTGTGTGTGTGTGTGTGTGTGTGTGTGTGTGTGT
>RPOG01001614.1:72038-82691 GCA_008086565.1 Thalassoma bifasciatum | reverse complement strand
ACACACACACACACACACACACACACACACACACACACACACACACACACACTCTGAAATGCTCACACTGTTACTGTATAAACATCACACACTCTTTCTCGAGGCCCACACACACTCACACACTCTCTGGGCTCCAACACAGAAACAGTTTCTCAGTTTTTACAGAAACAAACCTGAACACACAGACTCTCATAGATCCACAGAAACTAGAGTCCAGCTGCAGGTTTGAAGGAAAGTTTAGATTCTTCTCATTTCAGTCTCTGAGTTTGTTTCACAGTTTTCTTCATTAGTGAAAGAATCACTCTGATAGTGATCACAACAACGTGGACGTCCTACCTGTTTGGGGTCATGACGTCACATCCTGACGCCCGTACCCTGAATATTCACTCTCCTTTCCACCAGAGGAATCCAGAGTTCAAACATATCAAAAGTTTCATCAAATTATTCCAAGTGGTGAAATTTCTCCTGTAAAGTCCGTTGTTTGTCTGTCTGTCGTGTCCGTTCTCATCAATAACAGCAGCTTCACAGTCTTAGAGCATTTCCTCCTCAATGTCAATCTGACAAAGCTGCAAGTCTTTGTTTTCAACAGGGTTCTAGCTGCAAGACTAAAGTCACCCCATCCTTTTCTGTTGAGTTTTCATCCCAGGACAGCTTGTGATAGACGACAAGTGCTCCCTGCTTGACTGGTCTTGTGTAATAGCTCTATTAGAGGGTCGTTTATTGGCTAACAGGCCTGTCACTCACTCCTACAGGAACCAATCACCTTACACTTCACAGGAAGCAGCTGCAGCCATTTAGATCAGGGAGCAAAGTTGACTAAAAAGAGGACACTGAGCACTGATGAAGCTGGTTTTGTTTGCACAAAGTCTTGCTGGTTTTTGTTCACCTGAGACTAAAAACTCTCTAACTCCTACAAAGTTTTACCTAAAAAGCTCAAATTTCACCCAGATGTAGATGAGAAGGTGTAGAAGTGATGTGGTGGATGTTTGATGTCTGACATGAAGCATCTTGAAGTTAATGATGCTCAAATATTGGTTATATAGAAACAAAAAGGGAAAGAAAGTGTTTCAGCTGCATTTATCCTGGTATGAACTTTAGCCACATATAAAAACACGACATCTTCTGAAACTAGAGACTTTAATGTTTTAAATGAGGAGTCACTGATGACCTTTGACCTTGTGGTTCTTCACTTATAAGCTCTGAAACACAGTGTCGTATGTAGGACAGAGTTTGATGGGCTCTAAAGGTTTAAAGCCACATCAAGATAAAAACAAGGAAATAAAATCATGTTAAACTCGTCCATGATGAAAGATAAACATCAAAAACTCCTGTGAACCTGTTGGGTCACATGTTACTTTCAACTTTGTTGCCTAACGTCCAGTTTTTCAGACTCAAACAGATGAATTTCAAAATAAGAGCCAATAAAATCCTGGAACTTTTCCCAGTTCTCACCAACGTTGCAGCTCAGACTGGCTCCAGGTTTATTCCTTAAACGTGTTTTTAACCATGTTCCCACAGATTAAACAAACTCTCCAATCCTGCTTAATTATTACAGACCACGCTGCCTTGCTCGCTCCATGTTTACTCGCTCATATTTATCTTCAAAAGCACTAAAGAAGCCCCCCCACTAAAGAAGAAATAAATAAACAGGGACAAACCTACAAATCCATTTAAGACTTTCTGCCTGGGGACAAATGATCATGATTCAGACTCCAAGTGTTTGCAGAGTTTCTGAGTGTTTCTCTGTTTGTTTCTCTGTGTCCACTTCATCCCTGACACTAAAGCTTTTCAGCTTCACCTGATAAATCTCAAACAGGCCCAGGATCAATGAGAGTAATCCTGCATAAATTATTAAAGCACGGAGCTTAAAATGTGAATTGATTCAGAGCATTTCAGAAAATCAGCCACGATTAGAGGAAACAGCCGAGAGGGAGAAAACAACACTTAGAGGCTTTTGTTATCTCAGGATTAATCCCCAGAGTGAAATCTTTTCAAAGTCCTGAATCAGAGAAGCTTCACCTGGAGAGAAAAACAAGACGAGGACACGGACGCTGATCATGTTTGGATAAACTGAACAACATCAGATTAATGGACCTGTCTCTGTTCAGCTGAAACACAGGAGACAAAAGTTATTTTATTCTGAAAATCAAGACAAAGCTCAGAGAAGAAGCTTTTAGTTTCTGTTTCTGTCTCTGAACAAATGATCATCAAAAGTGTCTTTACTCTCAGAGATAAACTCATCTCTGTTCCCTCAAACACCAAATACTCTGTGTTTTTATGAACTAATGCAATAATTTTAGTCTGTGCTGTTCTGTCTCTACATCCTCAAGGTAACATGTGCTTTAAATAAACTTTTATTTTATTCTGTTTACATTCATTTATTAAAGGAGCAACGTTTTAACAAATGGAAACAATGGAAATAAATAATGTTTGAATAGAAAGTCTGTTAAACAGGTGAACAACAAACCACGAATCTCTGTCTGTACTTTTTCATGTCTGTAGTTTTTCATGTGTGTAGTTTTTCATGTTTGTAGTTTCTCATGTCTGTAGTTTCTCTTGTCTGTAGTTTTTCATGTTTGTAGTTTCTCATGTCTGTAGTTTCTCTTGTCTGTAGTTTCTCATGTTTGTAGTTTTTCATGTTTGTAGTTTCTCATGTCTGTAGTTTCTAATGTCTGTAGTTTTTCATGTCTGTAGTTTCTCATATTTGTAGTTTCTCATGTCTGTAGTTTTTCCATGTCTGTAGTTTCTCATGTCTGTAGTTTCTCATGTCTGTAGTTTTTCATGTCAGTAGTTTCTCATGTTTGTAGTTTCTCATGTCTGTAGTTTTTCCATGTCTGTAGTTTCTCATGTCTGTAGTTTTTCATGTCTGTAGTTTTTCATGTCTGTAGTTTCTCATGTCTGTAGTTTTTTCATGTCTGTAGTTTCTCATGTCTGTAGTTTTTCATGTCTGTAGTTTCTCATGTCTGTAGTTTCTCATGTCTGTAGTTTCTCATGTTTGTAGTTTTTCATGTTTGTAGTTTTCCATGTCTGTAGTTTCTCATGTTTGTAGTTTCTCATGTCTGTAGTTTTTTTTGTTTGTAGTTTTTCATGTTTGTAGTTTTTCATGTCTGTAGTTTCTCATGTCTGTAGTTTCTCATGTCTGTAGTTTCTCATGTCTGTAGTTTCTCATGTCTGTAGTTTTCTTCAGCCTGAGCAGGTTGTGGCTCTGATCCAGAACAGTCAGAAGTTTTCTTCAGTTTCTCCCTGGGGCCTGTTCTTATTAATCAGACTCTGCTGCCTCATGCTCGGCTCCTGCTGATAAATAAAAACAGAAAATCCTCCCTGATGACTCAGAGCTTTTTTTATTAAAGCACCAAAATAGTGGATCCCTCCCCAGGAGCAGCTGTCACCGTGTGTCTGATTCAATCTGAAGAGTTTCACTGAGACGAGGAGGAGGCTTCACACTTTACTCACTTTACTCTGGAAACTCGTTTATTAAACCAGTCTGAGCAGCAGGACTGAGGCTGAGGGACACTGTTTTAACCCTGGGGGGTCAGGACTGTTTTAACCCTGGGGGGTCAGGACTGTTTTAACTCTGGGGGGTCAGGACTGTTTTAACCCTGGGGGGTCAGGACTGTTTTAACTCTGGGGGGTCAGGACTGTTTTAACNGAAGACGGCGTTTTGTGGGTCTGTAAACCATCATTTCTGAAACCAGGTTCCAAAGTGGGAAGATTTAGAAACGCCGTATACGCGGCTCCGTGTAAACTGGCTCTCTGCAACTTTTCAGATACGCTGACGTCATATTTTCACATCGTCATTAATACGCATGCGCCACAAGCGTCACTATGGCAACAACAACAACAAGAATGGCGGCGTACTCTGTAGCGTATGTGTTGATGAAGCTGGTGACCCTGCTATCCCTTTAGCAGCTAAATCTCCTTCTTCTCAACCACCACAGAGTTAAAACAATCATAGAGGACACAGTACGGCACAACTTTAGCCAAAAGTCTTCATGCCACTGTTTGTTCTTCTGTTTCCACTTGTTTCATATCGTTACAGCGCCCCTAGAGGTCTGGCAGGTGTTTTACAGCGTCTTCATGCGTATCGAGTGCATTCATATAGACGCACACATTTTCTGAGACGCCTTCATCTTTATGACGATCGTTTTGGAAACTGTTCAGAGTTTTGACTTCGTGTGGATGAGGCCAAAAACCCAGATAAAGTTTGGAAACACTGGTTTAAAACACTGAACCAAAACAGATACAAAGGAAACACGTGTAAAGCTGAGTCACTAACTGGGTACTAACTGTGGCTTGTACCAGTGAAACCAGCTCAATAGCTCATGCTAACCATTTAGCACGTCTGCCTTCATGAATATACAGAATATCAGAAATTCTGGGAGGAGATGCAAATGTGATCATTTCACTCCAGCAAAGTTATTTATCAAACCTGAAACTGTTTGCTGTTGGTGTGTTTTACCTCTATATTAAAGCTCGTTTCAAAGGCAGGTGCAAACTGTCACTGAGTTACGCACAAATGGCTGTGGCTGGAAAAACACACAGAGACACATCAGTAATAACATTTCTGAGCTAAAGGCTGATTCAGAGCCAGTCACAGAAAAAAGAACCTTCTCTGCAGAAACTCCTGAAAAAACTGCATTTTCTCTTGTTGGGATCATTCCAGCACAGCAGCACAGTTAGTACCAGCATCTCCCAGACTTTTACTGGTGTTCTGATCTAAGTGTTGAATGTTTTGTAAAAAAAAAATAACAAAGTTAATTTTAAAAGAAGGAACAAATTGTACTTTTCATTAATACTGCCAACTTTTTATAATATCATTGGTAATCATAGAGATGATAGTGACAATAATACCGTTAAAATTATTCAGAATATCAAGTACAATAATAACAAAATTAATTAAGATATGATGTAATTTATAATGATAAAATGATTATAATAATAGAAGAGGTATAACTATGACCACACCAGTGCAAAGAGAGGATGAAGTAAGTTTCAGACTGATGGAAAAAAAAACATGTTAACTTTTTGTTCCTGAGCTTCTGAAACAAAAATGTAGAATTTGATGAGTTAAATTTGTCTGTGAGGTTGAACAGGTGTCGACTGATGTTTGAGAAAGAAATCATCAAAGTTTGGTGAAAGAAGTCGACTTTGTTAAACTGAGATTGAAGACAAAAGAAAAGTCAAAGATGAATTTTTACGTGTTAATTTCTTCAGGACAAAGACGTTTCTGAAAAAGCTGAGGACACAGAGTCTGTCGTGTTTTAACGAGCGAATCACTCTGCGTTCAGTTCATCTTTTAATTTATTTACAGCATAAACGGCTTTAAATCAATCACAGCGCCTCTATATACTCAGGATTAATAATCCATTAATCTGAATTTCACTGCTCACACAAACAGAGATGAAATCAGACATCGCTGTGAAACTGTCAGAGACGAACAAACAGAGGAAGAAAGAAGAAATGAAAGAGACGATGAAGGTGAAGTTAGGACAGAAGAAATTTAACTCAGATAAATTTAGACAGACGGGTAAAGTGCTGCTTGTGTATGAAAAATTAGTGCAGTGTCATTGAATGAGATTAAAACAGGAGAGTGAACAGTGGGAAAGATAAAGAGAGTTTTAAAATATGAATAATTCAGTTTAAACAGGAGGAAACTTTCTCTGATTTCAGGTTAAATCAGCATCAACAAACCCACAGAGAAACTTTGATCTCAAACATCAGAACCACTAATTCTCTTTTTAGAAAGAGATGTTCACAATATTAAATAACACAACTGTCATCTTCAGCACATCTACGGCAAGCAAGAGGCTCCAAACAACTCAAAGCAAAACAACACATCCATGTAACATCACATGAGATTTTTTACTGATTTTATTTGTTTATATCCAGAGATTTTTACCGACTTAGAGTAAATAAAGTCCAGATTCATTCAACAACTTCATGTTTAACCAGAGGATGGGCTCGTATTTCCTTTCAGCAAATGCAGGATGTTGAGATGCTGAGCTTCACATTTCAACATAAAGCCATTTCTTGCATTTCTTGGAGAAATAATCAATAAAATCCTGACAATCCACATCCTTAGTCACAACAAACTTTCTCTGGACTCTTTAAAAAGCTGCTGAGTCTGTGGAGGCTGGAAAAATTCACCAACTGGAGTTTAGGTGTTTATTTTTATCTTTCTGTGAAATTAAGTCCAGAAACTTACTTTTCTCACCGGAACAGATCTGTTAACTTTAATGTTTCTTGTGTGTGTGTGTGTGTGTGTGTGTGTGTGTGTGTGCATGTCACACACACTCCCAGGTCTGCCACAATAACGAGGAGGTAGAGAGGGGACACTGGGGGAGGGAGTCGGGGGGTACTGAGTAGATTATCCAAAGTCTAGGTTGGTCCACCTATGTGTGAGTGTGTGGGTGTGTGAGTATAGTCGTTTAAGTGTGTGTGTGTGTGTGTGTGTGTGTGTGTGTGTGTGTGTGTGTGTGTGTGTCATATTCAGACGCAGGGTTTAATTTTGACATTGATGACAGCAGTGAGTGAGCTGCAGTCCATCTGTCCACTCAGCTACACTATATTTATACCAGGGTATAAGGACGTGTGTGTGTGTGTGTGTGTGTGTGTGTGTGTGTGTGTGTGTAGATGGGGCTTTTGTTGGTGTGTGTGACGTTCCCAGTGTGTGGGTGGTGGCTGCTGTTCCTCCTGCTCCCTGTGGACGGTCGAGCTGAGCTGCTGAAGGTTGAAGAGTTGAGACAGAAACGTTTGTTCTGTGATTTTCTGATGAAAAGTTTCCCTCCCCCAGTTCTTAACAGCGTGTATTTCCCCTTTAACATCAGTGACAGCTTGAAGTCTTTTGTGCTGGTTGTGGATGAGGGTCTTTATTTTCTCAGATGGTAAAACTGACCATTCTTCTTGGCAAAAAGCCTCCAGTTCCTGTAAATTCTTGCTCTGTCTTGCATGAACTGCAGGTTTGAGATCTCCCCAGAGTGGCTCAATGATATTGAGGTCAGGAGACTGAGATGGCCACTCCAGAACCTTCACTTTATTCTGCTGTAGCCAATGGCAGGACCACTTGTCCTTGTGTTTTGGATCATTGTCATGTGTGAACGTCCAAGTACGTCTCATGTGCAGCTTCTGGGCTGATGAGTGTAAATGTTCCTCCAGTATTTTCTGATAACATGCTGCATTCATCCTTCATTCATCAGTTTGGACCAAGTTTCCTGAGCCTTTGTAGCTCACACATCCCCAAAACATCAGTGATCCACCTCCGTGTTTCACAGTAGGAATGGTGGACCTTTCATCATAGGCCTTGTTGACTCCTCTCCAAATGGAACAATGTTTATGGTTGTGGACAAAAAGTTCACTTTTGCTCTCATCACTCCAAATGACTTTGTTCCAGAAGTTTTGAGGCTTGTCTCTGTGCTGTTTGGCGTATTGTAAGCAGGAAACTTTGTGGCATTTGTGTAGAAATGTCTTTCTTCAGCCCATTTTTCCTCAAGTGCCTCCTTATTGTGCATCTTGAAACAGCCAGACCACATTCTTTCAGAGAGTCCTGTATTTCAACTGAAGTTATTTGTGGGTTTTTCTTTGCATCCAGAACAATTTCCCTGTCAGTTGTAGCTGAAATGTTTGTTGGTCTACCTGACCGTGGTTTGGTTTCAACAGAATCCCTCATTTTCCACTTCTTCATTAGAGTTTGAACTCTGCTTATTGGCATCCTCAGTTCCTTGGATATCTTTTTATATCCCTTTCCTCTTTTATACAGTTGGATTCACTTTTCCTGCAGAAACTTTGACAGATACACATCATGACATTTTTTCACCGTCTGTCTGAAAGCGTGGATTAATGATTTTAGTGTCATTATCAGACTGTAAAAATCAAAGTTGAACATTTTAACGACCAGTGTTTCTGAACTGATGTGATCGACTCCTTCAGTCTGAGAAACATGTTTGAATAGAGTCAGTGTTTGGATTTAAACTGGAGCAGGAACTCAGTCAGCTGACAGAGAGAGTTAGTATTCAAGACACGAGTGTGTGTGTGTGTGTGTGTGTGTGTGTGTGTGTGTGTGAGTGTGTGTCCATTAAAGCAGAGGATCCTCCAGAGAAGAGATGAGACTCTCACAGTAGCAAACACAGAAACCCATCCTCCTCTCCTCATTTCACCTCCTCCTCTCCCCTTCTCCTCCAGTTTGTTGTCATGCTCCTCTTCTTTCTCTCCCTCCTCTGCCTTCTTCATTTATTCTTCTCTCTTTTCTTTATCTCCTCGACGTCTTTATTTTTGCCTAAATCAACCGTCCTCCCTGTAATCTCCTCCTCCTCCTTCACTCTTCCTCCTCTTCTAACCGTCTTTTCATCCTCACTCTTCACTTTCTTACTTTCCTCTGACTCTTTCTTTCCACTCGTTTATTTTTACTTCTCCTCTTCGCTGTGTTCTCTTTTAAAAATTCATCATTTTTTCATTTCGTGCGATTCTTTCTCATCGTCATTCTTCCTCTTTCTTCACTTCTCCTCTCGTTTCTCATCCCGCAATCCATCCGAGATGTGTGTGTGTGTGTGTGTGTGTGTGTGTGTGCATGCATTAGTATTCATCACACANAATCAACCGTCCTCCCTGTAATCTCCTCCTCCTCCTTCACTCTTCCTCCTCTTCTAACCGTCTTTTCATCCTCACTCTTCACTTTCTTACTTTCCTCTGACTCTTTCTTTCCACTCGTTTATTTTTACTTCTCCTCTTCGCTGTGTTCTCTTTTAAAAATTCATCATTTTTTCATTTCGTGCGATTCTTTCTCATCGTCATTCTTCCTCTTTCTTCACTTCTCCTCTCGTTTCTCATCCCGCAATCCATCCGAGATGTGTGTGTGTGTGTGTGTGTGTGTGTGTGTGCATGCATTAGTATTCATCACACACACACACATCTGCCTTTGATAGCCCACCCCCTCCACTTGCTTGCCTAACAGAAGTATGACTGTGTGTGTGTGTGTGTGTGTGTGTGTGTGTGTGTGTGTGTGTGTGTGTGTGTGTGTGTGTGTGTGTGTGTGTGTGTGTGAGTGTGTGTGTGTGTGAGCAGCTACATTAACAGTCTTTTGACGTACTCTCTCTCTCTCTCTCTCTCCCTCCAACCTCTCTGCTCTTTCTTTGCTTTTCTTCATTTTTTCATTTCCCTCATTTGGTATGCATCTCTCTCCCTCCCTCTCTCTCTCTCTCTCTCTCTCTCTCTCTCTCTCTCTCTCTCTCTCTCTCTCTCTCTCTCTCTCTCTCTCTCTCTCTCTCTCCCTCTCTCTCCCTCTCTCTCCCTCTCTCTCTCTCTCTCTCTCTCTCTCTCTCTTTCAGAAATGTCCTCTTCATTTTCTCTCCACCTGCTGAAAACTATCTCATACCTAAAACCAGTTCCTGTATTAAAACCATGAGTCTAAAAATATGAAGTTTCTGAAGCAGACGTGTAATAAACTGCAGTTCCCTGAGTGTCCACTAGAGGCTCTGCAGAAACAGCAGAAACCACACACACACACATTCATAGAGCTGATCTTTGCAGCAGAAACAAACACGTTTACGGCCTGGTTTAATAAACTGTTTGTGTCTGTATCAGACGTTATAGAGACGACGTCTATAAATGATTAAGTCCACAGTTAAAACTCAGACTCTACATGATTTTTTATTTTACAGAAAACAGCTCATCCAATGTGAATAATGAAAACAACCACAGAGACTAAAAACAGGAGAGAAAGAGAGAAAAATGAGGAGAAATCTAAAGTTTCAGTCAGCCAACATGGACTTACATCATCCTGGTGTCTCTATGAAGAAATGTTTATTTTAACATTCAAACTCTAAATGTGTCTGAACCAAAATGTTTACGACATAAATGAACTTTAAATGTTCTTTATTCATAAACATGGGGATAATTAAAGTGATGATGATGATGATGATGATAATGATAATGATGATGAAGGTGATGAGGATGATGATGAAGGTGATGATGATGATGATGATGATGATAATGATAATGATGATGATGATGATGATGAAGGTGATGATGATGATGATGATGGTGATAATGAAGGTGAAGGTGATGAGGATGATGATGATGATGATGGTGATAATGAAGGTGATGAGGATGACAGTAGTTTCTGGTTCAGTCAGACAACAGCAGCTCTGGAGGATCAAGATGTTGGTTTGATGATGAAGGAGGAGTATTGGCGTGCGTCGTGTTACGTGCGTCGTGCTCTCTTTCCTACTGTCGTCTGCTCTCTGAATCTTCAGAACTTCTTTTATCATTTTCTCTCTCTTCAGTTTCTCTCCGTCTTCAGATGATCAGTTTCTTTGTTGAGTGAACGTTTTCTCCAGGACTTTAAAACAAATTTCATCACATGAGGAAACAGGAAACATCAGGTCTTACTCTGATTCATCCTGACACTGACGCCGTGGTCACCTCCTGCTCTCACCTCCTGCTCTGACCTCCTGCTCTGACCTCCTGCTCTCACCTCCTGCTCTGACCTCCTGCTCTGACCTCCTGCTCTCACCTTCTGCTCTGACCTCCTGCTCTCACCTCCTGCTCTCACCTCCTGCTCTGACCTCCTGCTCTCACCTCCTGCTCTCACCTCCTGCTGTGACCTCCTGCTGTGACCTCCTGCTCTGACCTCCTGCTCTGACCTCCTGCTCTGACCTC
>RPOG01001614.1:47038-62038 GCA_008086565.1 Thalassoma bifasciatum | reverse complement strand
GACGTTAATCAAAGGGTTAAAGTAATTTACGTGAGCCAAGTAGTCGCACTCGAGGACTAGATGCCGAGACTTTTAGAAATTATCCTCATTATCCTGTAATGTGAAGAAAGGGATTCATTTCCAGCTCCTCTGTGTGACCTTTTCTGCTCTGAGAGGAACTTTCTCTGCATCCATCAGGCCTCACTTTCAGACTCAGAAACATGCAGAGAAAAGCAGCAAATGTCACAGAGATGAAAACTGTGGATTCATCCTGCAGAAAAAAGAAGAAGTGTTCGCATTTTTCCTGCTGATGACACTTGAAGTCTCACAAAGACACTCAAATTTTCGATTTTTACTTGTAACGACACAGAGTCCTCGTTGTTTGAGTCTGAGTGTAAACGTACAAAAGACCAGACGCACACAACTCGACTTCACCTTCGTGATTAATAAAGACTGAGATTAGGGACCCTCGACGTCGTGTTTGCGTGTGCACGTCTCTCAAAGGGAGTGTTGCACTGTTTCACGTTTGTTTCTGGATCTGTGTCGACAGCACAGGGCGGCGGAAACGTTTCAAACCAGGAGCCATTTTCTCATTACACGTCGTTACGGCCTGTGGATCCTCGCTGGGCGCCGGCGTCCAGGCGAAGGCAGCAGGACGCCATGAGGAGGTCGAGAAGCTCTGCAGGGAAACGCTCGACGACTCCTGAAACAAAAACCTGTCTCAGAAAAACCAACGCTCTGCAAAAGTGGATGGAAGTGACGCAGCAACACAGCCGGTGTAAAATCTCAGAGTCAATAATGATCCAAACGATGAGGCGATTTAAAGGGCCAGCGCACAAAGGGGTTTAAGCCACGACTTCAGCTTCTGTCTCCTTTTCAGAAGAGAGTGGAGCTTTATTCTGAAGGAGCTTCAGTCTCCTTTACAGCAGAGAGTGGAGCTTTATTTTGAAGGAGCTTCAGTTTACTTTACAGCAGATAGTGGAGCTTTATTTTGAAGGAGCTTCAGTTTACTTTACAGCAGATAGTGGAGCTTTATTTTGAAGGAGCTTCTGTCTCCTGTACAGCAGAGAGTGGAGCTTTATTTTGAAGGAGCTTCAGTCTCCTTTACAGCAGAGAGTGGGGCTTTATTTTGAAGGAGCTTCAGTCTCCTTTACAGAAGAGAATGGAGCTTTATTTTGAAGGAGCTTCAGTCTCCTGTACAGAAGAGAATGGAGCTTTATTTTGAAGGAGCTTCTGTCTCCTTTCCAGCAGATAGTGGAGCTTTATTTTGAAGGAGCTTCAGTTTACTTTACAGCAGAGAGTGGAGCTTTATTTTGAAGGAGCTTCAGTTTACTTTACAGCAGAGAGTGGAGCTTTATTTTGAAGGAGCTTCAGGTTGTAAAAAAACTTGGATGAAGAAATAATTGATGCTCCGACCTGACACTGAGGACTTATCGCTCCAACAACCACTGTTTTTATTTCCTCCTGTACCACCAGGCTCACACACACACACACAAGTCACACACGCACACACACACACACACACACACACAAACAAGTCACACACACACACACACACACACACACACACAGGGAGAGCTGTGGTTGTTGTCAGGTGTGTGAAGGTGATTCCTCTTCTCTCTTATCTTGTTGTTCTCTTGTCTCTGTCAGCCAGCTGTCTGCTCACACACACACACACACACACACACACACACACACGCAAGCAGACACACACATACGCCAATACACACACACACACATGTGCACACACACGCAAACACACACATCATGTAGGCAGATCCTTTGATTCTCCTACACTCACTTATTGTGATGCACTCTCCTACACACACACACACACACACACACACACACACACACACACACACTGTAGTAGTGGGTTGTTGTAGTATCTGAGCAGCAGATGAGTCTCAGTGTTTGTGGAGGAGTTTTCACTCATGTAAACTCCATTTTTCTAACTCAGTAAAAACGTTTTTTCCAGCTCTCACCTCTAATTTTAGTCTTTAACAGATTTTTTCAGTCACAAAAATGTTTTTTTTATTATTTCGGTTCCTCAAAGGTAGAAAGTTGTGTTGGCTGTGGTATTTCCTCTCATCAGGCCTCATTCATAAATGTTTCACACACAAATCTGTGATCCACCAACATTTTCTCACCTGAAGTTTTTACTTATTTTATTTTTACTCATTTATCAGTGAATGAGGCTCATTGTTTGTGAAGCAGGTTTTCAAACGTTTTGACTCGTCCTCTTTATTCCGGAGCAGGATTCAGCCGTCACATCCTGTTTCCATGAAAACGGCGTGCAGCTGTTAAACGTCTCCACTCAGGTTTTATTTATGGAGCAAATTGAAAAGGTGCAGAAAAACAGGTCGATGGAAACTCACTCTCTCTGTTTGTGTTTGATGCAATGTGAGCTGTCATAACTTAGTCCAGGAGAAGAGAAGTCCACAGGAAGAGACAGAGGGATCGATGCTCACACACTCACACACACACACACACACACACACACACACACACAGATGTCAGGTGTGCAGACGTTTCAGTCTTTGATATTGAGATATGAGGTCAGAGGAGACAGAAATGAAGACGACCTGCAGCAGCAGACGCTTCATCATCCACAGAGAGAACAGGACACATTCCTACACACACACACACACACACACACACACACACACACACACACACACACACACACACACACACATGAGCTGACACTCTGCTCCTGTCCAGATGTGAATGTTGAACTGGTTCTTGTTCAGAATCGATCAGAAATGTTTACATTAAATAACAGTTTTTAGAGGAAACTCAGATTCAGGATTTTCTGCTCGAAGTTTCACTAAAGAAGCTGTTAAACTGAACACACACAGAAATGTTCATTACTCTCTCACATGTTTCACATCTGCTAATGAAGCACAGACCAGAGAGAAAACAGAGCTAGCTTCATGCTAACGTCTATGGGGAATTACATTGATATGCTAGTGGTTAGCATACATGGATATAACTTTGGTTTTAAAACTGAATTTCAACTTTCATCACAGAAACATATCACAGTTACTCTTTGTGAACAAGACTAAAACCTCTAAATGTGAAAACACTAATGGATAAAAGTAACTTAATCACAACTACGGCAAGCTCAAGGTTCAAATCAACTCATCAATTAACTGTGCTTTTGTCTTAAAAGCCTCTTTAAACACATTGAGCCTTTTTTACAGCTACTTAACCTTCTTATTATTTCCAGACTTTATATTCTTATGAATTTAATTCTGGTTTTGCTCAGTGAAGCTGCTGTTCCTCATCAATGAACTTTATTTTATTATTTATCATCAACTTCTCCAGGTTGAGTGAACTCAGTTATTCTGACATGTTGTTGTTTGGTGTTGTGATTAAAGGCTAAAATACTGATGTCAGACACATAAAACAGCCATAATCAGTCTGATCTGACACCAGGATCAGGACATTTCTTCTCCTCACATTTATTCTGAACATTAACTTGATGTATTTTTACAGTGAAAGTCAAAAATAAAGTGTGAAAGCTGCTTAACTGTGACGTGTTTTATTGTGAAGTGTCTCTAACATGACGCTCTCTCAGACACAGAAACATGTTTCACACACTGAAGTGTTTTCTTGCTGCTGTGACTCACATGTTCACCTGTTCTCAAACCTGTGAACTTCAGCGAACGTGTTTTTCACTTTATATCAAGAAAACAGCAAACTGTAGATGTGCTTTTACTCTGAAAGAACAGCATGTGTGTGTGTGTTTTTAATGTGTTTGTCAGATGTTGATGATGTTGTTGATGTTTCAAGGACTCAGAGTCAGAGACAAACATGAAGAAATTAAAAAGAGAAGAATTTCATTTCTATCAAACCTCAGAGCCTCGTTAGTCTGGTTTTATTCCACGAGCTCTGACAGAAAAAATGTTTTACTGTGGTTGAATGTTTCTGCAGAAATCTCTCACATATTTTTCAATTAAGAGGTTTCACATTTCTCCTTTATGCGACTCCACTTCAGCGTCTTTACTGTGTCATTCAGAGAAACGCAGCAGCTTCAGACTCATCTTCCTCTCTCACATTCACGGCGTCTTTTCAGCGCTCGCCGCTTTTATTCCACACGTTGATGTTTTTCCTTCCTATTCACCAGCCTCAGACCAGCTTCACTTCTTAATCAGAAAACCTTGGTGTGGATTTTTAGAATATTTCACATCAAACTTCATGGTTTTAAAATATTGCAGGAGCTGAGGAACAAAGAGTTGAACCTGTGACCGGACTGAAGGTTGAAATCGTCCGCGGCTGAAAATCTGATGACAGAAATGAAAGAAGAGTGGCAGACGAACACAGAAACATCAAAGACGAGGCAGAAACTCTGTTTTTTACCTCACATCACCTGTTTCTGAGCAGGAAGGTTCACTTTACTCAGAGAGGAAGGACTCTTCATTCAGAGACGATGACAAAAGTCTGCAGACGCTTTTAGTGGGAAATTTGAAACTCACACAGGTCACTGGATGATTCATGAACAACAACCTGACACATAAAAACATGACAGAGTTTCATCAGTTAATGTTTTTACCTGTGGTGGAGCCTGGTTAACTGAGGTTAGAAAAAGAAAACATTTAATAACTCAGACACAGACTGACAGTCACTGGTGTTTCAGAGTAAAATGTGACCGAGTTAACTGGAGACAATCAGCTGAACATCAGTGACACGCTTGGCTGAAGTCTCCAGTTAAAACGGTCACATTTAACTTCAAAACACCGGCAGCTCTGTAACAGTCTGAACTCAAAGAGGTTGATTCAGTGGTGTTGAATCATTTCTGATAGTCAACCACAGAACAAACAAACAGTTTTACGCTGCTTATGGTTTTAATTTAATGTTTAAAGAATGTTATTTCCATTTGCAACATGCGTGAACATCTTTGTGATGATGTGAACTCTGAACAGATTCACAGGTTTCTGTTTTGGCAGACGTTAGAGCAGTGACAGGTCAATTCACTGATGGCAGATGGAGCAGGAGAGGAAGTCGTGCATGGAAACAACTAAAGTGACTTTCAAAATAAAAGAAACGGTGTCCAAACAAGATGGTTTTATCTTGACTCCAACAACAAAGTGACATAACGAGCAGAAACAGACCAAGAGAAAAACAAGTTTGAGGTTTAACAACATGAACCAGGAGAAGATCATTGAATCTAGGAAACTAAAAACTATATGACTCCGGCTGATGGAGGTCCTGGTACCAGAGCCGGGTCAGATCTGTTTTAACCCTGCTGTTAGTGAGTGGCGCCCCCTGTTGGAGCGAGGTCAAACTGAGGTCATAACCTGAATTTTACTCAGGTGTTTAAGCTTCTTCCTTTGGTCCTCTGCATTTCTGACATTGCATAATTAATTCTACTCTGATTCATTTTCTTTGACTCTTGTTTGGTCTAAATAAAATCAGGTGAAATCTGATCACATGAGTGTTTAAGTCTCACAGGAAACTCACGTTGGGGTTAAACAGCTGATGCAGCGACGTGAACTGATGAGAAAAACTTCAAAGAAGAAGGAGGAGGAGAAGGAGGAGAAGGTTTATATATGTGGAGGAAATCACAGCTGTGGTTTGACTAATACGATCAGTCCAGGTTTGTCTGACGCAACCGAGCATCAACCGTCCGTCTGTTGGTCTGAGAGGGGGGCAGGGTCAGGGAGTCCAGATAAAACAGGTTCTGTGGGGAATCCTGAGGTTGGTTTCAGAGAGGAGTGGTGACCAGTAAAGGGGGGGGGGGGTCTTTATCAGACCCAGGTAAAACCAGCGTGAGCATCCAGTCGACTCCTCATTTGTTCATGTGTTGATCATGTTGCAGGAGTTTTGCTCCAGTTTGTCCTGGATTCTGCTCTGAGCTCTGAGTCAAACTTTATTTCCGTCTGTTTTTCCTCGGTGGAAGTTTCGAGGTTATCTTTGCATTGTGTAACATCTGCAGCCTCAAAGCCCCGAACACATCAGCGTATGATGTGTGTCACTTCACGCCGGCGGCACACTCAGGACGTGCTGCGGCTCCACGCAGCAGCAGGTGATGTTCAGAATATTAAGTGAAAGTGAAAGAGCTGCCCTGGATTCAGGAGCATCTTTTCTTTTTTCCTCTGGATCCTTCACCCGAAGAGTCGACCTCAGCGGCGGGAATCCTCCGTCACTGTCAGCTCCAATATTATCAGTGTGGAGCAGAAGTCTGGGGCGCAGAGGTCCGGATATTGTTAAAGCTCAACAAAGAGGTTTCTCTGGGCTGTTGTGACACTGACAAGGAGGAGGAGGAGGAGGAGGAGGAGGAGGAGGAAGAGGAGGGGGAGGANAGGAGGAGGAGGAGGAGGAGGAAGAGGAAGAGGAGGAGGAGGAGATGGAGGAGGGAGAGGAGGAGACAGAGGAGGAGGAAGAAGAGGAGGAGGAGGAGGAGGAGGAGGAGGAGGAGGAAGAGGAGACAGAGGAGGAGGAGGAGACAGAGGAGGAGGAGGAGGAGACAGAGGACCTTCGGCTCCTGTCGTGACAGAAACATCCAAACGCTGGCACAGGACGTCAAACAGTCAGAGCTCCACGCACCAGCGCTCGTCTTCATGACGTCGTCCAAATGGAGTAAAACGACCTGCGCCCTCATTCATCAGTGTTGTAACCACTTATTTATCCATCAGTATTTATCAATCTACACGTGGGCGGAGCTTCCATCCCACGCCAGGTCTAAGGTTTTTTTAATAAATCACATAAGCTCATTTTTCCTCCCCTGAAAGTTTCCTAAACGATGGCCCTGATGTTTGAGGCGTCTGTGTTCTGGTTTGTGTCCACGTCCACTTTCACACTTTGGGTTTTGATCCCAGTTTCTTTCTTTCTGTGTCTCGTGTTGAATCCAAACTGCAGCTACAAAAGTTTTGAACGAGCTGAAATCAAAAAGTTTCTGTGGAGGAAAAAAAAAAAGAAAGGAGCTGAACAGATGAATGTAACAGTGAACGTCTTTATCTGCAGCTTTATCTGAACAAACAGGACACGAGAACATTGTGTCAACACCTCCACAACACTTGAGTGTGTGTGTGTGTGTGTGTGTGTGTGTGTGTGTGTGGGGGTTTACATCTAAAGCAGAGAGGAACGTACACAGAAGGATGAGCCGGGTTAGAAACACCCCCACACTTTGTTTCTGAGCCACACAACGACTCCTGGTTCAGCTTCACTCACACAAAGACGACTTTTCCTGGGTTTAAGGTTTTTTTGTTTGTTTGGGGCTTTAATTTGTGTTGGTTTAACCTGAGTCAGGTCTTATTTTTCCTTCACAGCCTGAGAAAAACAAGAGGTTGAGTTTTCTATGAGAGGAGGACATTTAAAACCAGGAGTCAACAACGTTTAGGAGAATTAAAATGATTAAAACCTGCTACAACAGCCTCCCCCTCCTCTACTGTTTGTGTGTAATTTCTTGTCCTTCACCTTAGAAACAGGTGAACAGGTTGATTCTGTTCATTATTTCCTCCTGTGAATTTTCTGTAAACAAAAAAAGTCTTACAGGTTTTTTTTTATTATTGAGTTTACGAGTAAATAAAATATGAGGTTGGTCAATGACTGAATATTTCTGCTCATAATTAAACAGAAGTCAGTAAAAATCCATGTGTGACATCAGGATGTGTAATGATAAGATTTTTTTCTATATAAATGCATCAATTCCTAAAGTAGCTTTGCAGATTTTCTTTGTCAGCAACATGTTATAGAGTTAATAAATGCAGAAACATGACGTTGGTCACTGGATTTAAATATCTTTGGATGTGAAACTGTAAAATAAGTATAAATCTCACATCAGGTGATGAAAATGAATCACTTTGTTGTGTTTTCTTGGCTTCAGTAGTTCTGCCTAATAAAGCTTTGAGTTGTTTTGAACCTTGAGCTTGCCGTAGTTGTGTTGAAGTCAGTTTGGAAACATTTATCTGTTTGTATTTTCACATTTAAAGGCTTCAGTTTTGTTCACTAAGAATGATGTTTTATGCTTTAAAGTTAAAATTCTGTTTTCAAACCAAAGTTATATCCATGTGTGCTAACCACTAGCATATCAATGTAATTCTCCATAGACGTTAGCATGAAGCTAGCTCTGTTTTCTCTATGGCAGTGATTCCCAAGGGCCCACTTCTAAGTCTCAAAAATGTTGGCCCACCTTTGACCCG
The DNA here is from genome assembly GCA_008086565.1 of Thalassoma bifasciatum. Lineage (NCBI taxonomy): Eukaryota > Metazoa > Chordata > Actinopteri > Labriformes > Labridae > Thalassoma > Thalassoma bifasciatum. The sequence goes on along the minus strand of RPOG01001614.1, from coordinate 53,912 downwards.
ATAAGTACAGAGGATATTTTTATTTTTTTATTGAACCTTAATTTTACCAGGACTTTTCCCATTGAGATAAAAAAATATATATATGTTTTTTTCAAGGGAGTCCTGGCCAAGACAGCAGCACATGTTTCATAGTCAGCCAATACAGTCAGTCACATAAAAACAATAACAAGAATTAAGTCAATAAAATGATAATAAAACAATTACTTTGTTTATATAAAATGCCTTGTTATTCGTAACAATGACCTGAAATGTAACAGCAACCCAAAATGTGATAAAAAATGTACTAAACCCAAAATGTGATAATTTTTCAATAATAAAACAGATGCTGAGCCCAAAACATCAGAACTTTTTCCCCAAAATGTAACAACTTGTTACAATTCATTGTTAACTTTCAGGTCATGTTACCTATTTGGCTGTAACTCACCTTCTTAAAGGACTATTGTTTTTATATATGAATATCTGAACATTGTTATTTTCCTTTAAACATGGCTGAGTTTTAACATTCTTTACATTATTCTGTTTATTTGTATCTTGTATTTACACTTGGACCAGACTTTTTTTGGGGGGGGGGGTTTGGCGGCCCATTCGCAATACTTTCACGGCCCGCCGGCGGGACGCGGCCCACAGGTTGGGAACGGCTGCTCTACGGAAATCAATCAATCAGGGAATCTTTAAGAATAAAGGATAATGATGTTGATGGATTAAACATTTCTTGTTTGTATGTATGTATATGTATGTTTATATATACAGTGTCATGTCCAGTGTAGTTGATGAACTAAAGGTCATAGAGAAACACTTGAACTGTGAGTCAGTCACAGAAAAGCTGAATAAACCCCAGAGAATCCTCTCACTGTTAAAAACACACAAATCAAGGTTATTCACTCAGAATTTACATTTGTGGTGTTTCCACTTGAGCAGATTTGGTTTTCTCACACTCCGTTTGAATATAAAGCAGCGAAGGTTCAGGTTATTAAAGTCGTCTCAGGCCAGAGGCTGAAACTGGAGCTTTTATCCTCCTCCTCCTCAGGGACGTCAACTCATTAAAAACAAGCTTCTGTGGCCAAAGCAGAGATGAGGAAGGCACAGGGACCTGCTCCGGTCCTGGACCCGGGGGGGTACAGGGGGTACAGGGGGGGGCAGACCACTCAGCTGGACTGGACTTTAATACACAAGGATTCATAAAGTTTGAGCTGATTCACATTTCTGCTCTTCGCTCAGAGGAAAAACAGGTGGAGGATGAGAGAGAAACGACTTCCTGCAGCTGCTGCAGACGACGCTCAGACCTGTTTTATGGAGAAACAGAACTCAGCGACATTTGGTTAACGACCACTTTGGTTTCATCCTCCCATCAACAACACACTCACTCAGTCTGAAAACATGAACACACTCTGCAAAAACTCAAATACAAGCAAGTCCTTATGTCGTATTTCCAGGGAAAAGTGTCTCATTTCATTTTAAATACGGCAAATTCACCTGACAAGTCAAGAAAAATCTCATTTCAAGATCTTCACAGACTGAAATGACACCGGAGTCGTCTGCGAAGAGGAAAATAAATCTGCTGGCGGGCTGAGAAAAATGTCAAGTTTCTAGAAATAGAAATGAAATAGAAGTTAAGAGACTCCAAAAACACACAGTCGACCTGACAAAACGTCAACAAAACGTCCAGTTCCTTCTGCTTCTGCTTCTTCTTCTATGACAGTTACACAGAGAAACTTCCTGTTCATTTTCCAGTTTTAACCATTTTGAGTTTCTGAGCTTTAAATTGAGTTTTTCTTTACACTTACAGATCTGAAAAAGCTCCTGAGCCGTAGCTGTGTGAGCGACACTGTGTTAAAACACTGAAAACACAGAAAAATATCTGTACATATTAAAGACATTAAACATATATACATATAAACATAAATACATATCAACATGCATAGATTTAGTGTTTTATTGTTCTGGTTGTGTTGTCTGCATCAACGCTTCATCTCAAGGCTGAGGCAACATATTAGGATAAATATCAAATATTGATAAATGACTTTAAAGTAGAGAAACAGTGAGATCCAAAAGTGGCACATGGTATGCCATTGATTCAGTGACACCTGCCAGACTCTCAGTGGCACCTGCCTATGGTTCAGTGATGGCGACCAATTACTCAATACCATTATTATCAGGCAAGCAGCAAGTATCAATGAGAAACTGATGGATGTCAATGAGCAACATGTTTTTTTTTTTTCTTTTCTTTTTTTAAAGGTTTTATTTAGTCAGTTCTGTAAAAATCAGGGCTGTGTTTTATAGCAAAGGTAAATGTTTTGATATTTTACGGTTGTATGGATTTATGGAACATGTGTGTTCATATGGATTTTAGAATTATTGATATAATCATTACTGTTTTTAAAAGCTTCTGCTTGTTTAACACAAATAAAAATCAAATCAAACTTGTAGGTTTCACTGAGCAGTTTGCATGTGCCACTTAGGGATTAACAGGTGTCGTTAAACGACTGGCAGATGCCACTGATTAGTTGGAGGGTGTCAGTCTAAAACTGGCATGTGCCACAGAGTAATTGGTAGATGTAAATGAACAATTGGCAGGTGCCATTGAGCAAACAGCAGGTATCAATAAGCAACTGATAGATGTGATTGAGAAACTAGTAGGTGCCACTTTGCTATTTCCTTGTGACATTTTGGGGTTAACAGGTGTCATTTGATGACTGGCAGGTGTCACTGTGTGATTGGCAGGTGTCACTGAGCATGTCTGCATACCATAAGCAGCTTTTAGATCCAGGTCCTAAAACAGAAACATTGAGATATGAATAAAACGCAGCATTGCTCAGCTTCAACATCAGTACATTTTATTTTGTAAATAAGAACAAACTCACACTTTTTCTTACTTTGCTCTAACGTGGAGCGTGACCGTGGAGCGTGACCGTGGAGCGCGACCATGAAGCGTGATCGTGGAGCGTGACCGTGGAGCGTGACCGTGGAGCGTGACCGTGGAGCGTGACCGTGGAGCGTGACCGTGGAGCGTGACCGTGGAGCGCGACCATGAAGCGTGATCGTGGAGCGTGACCGTGGAGCGTCACCGTGGAGCGTGACCGTGGAGTGCGACCGTGCAACAAGGAACAAACCAGGTGATGTCACACTCACCTGTTCACCTGAGCATGAAGCTGCTCAGAGAAGTTCAGATGTTTCCAAATATCAGAAAAGAACAGGAGACAAATTTAAGTTTTATTAATAAACAAGAAATCTGAATGAGATGATGAACACACACACACACACACACACACACACACACACACACACACACACACACACACACAGCAGCTTCAGGCCTCTCTCTATCATTCCTATAAACAAAAAAGGTGAAATGTTTGGCGTCGTCATGGAAACACCTGTCTGCAGGTGAGCTGTGTTTGTTCTGTTGGTTCTGCCCTTTTCTTTCCTGTGTTCTCATCAGGCCGAACAGAAGCAGCCGTGTGTGTGTGTGTGTGTGTGTGTGTGTGTGTGTGTGTGTGTGTCAGAAACAGGATGTGTGTGTTCTCTCTAACATGGCGTCTCTTCAAAGCTGCAGGGAGGAAGTCAGGTGTTCAGGGTGTGTGCTCGCTCCCCATGGGGGGGGTCAGCGGATCAAAGTGGGGGTGTGTGGCGGCTGCAGGCGGGGGGGGCAGACTCTCTCGCCCTGGCGTCTGCTCTCTCTCCCTCTCTCCCTCTCTCTCTCTCTGCGGGGGGCGGCGCTCAGAGGAAGCAGAGCTCTGTCTCCCTGCAGCTGGTCAGCGCTCAGGGCGCTTTGTATTCAGGAGGGTCGAGCGGCGAGGAGGAGGCCGCCGCCGCCATGATGGACCACACAGAACGGCGCTCTGACAAAGATGAGCTGTGACGGCTGTTTGGCAGATTTAGGAAAAGAAAGATTCCTCAGGACTTTCTCTAATGAACAGAGTGTGAAGCCAAATAAAAAGCGACAGTTTTAGAGTCAGAAACTTTATGACTTTATTTCCAACGCGGCGCTGAGACGTTCCCATGGCGTTGAGTCGGTTTCTGTTCCAGCTCTCTGAAGTTTGCTCTGCGTTTAAGAAAGTGTCAGAAACAAAACGTCGACGGGGGAGGGGCTGGAAACTTCTGAAGATTCATAAATCAGCGTTTAAAGAAGCACGGAGAAGAGTTATGATCCTCAAAGACGAGAAGACGAGGGAATAAACGAAGAGATGAAGATTCTCAGAGACTCGAAGGTGCAGAGTTCAGTGTTTAACAGGAGCCACAGATTCAGCAGAGACAGAGTCAAATATTAATGTTTAAACCAGTCAACGAGGTTAAAGAACGAGGTGTTGACTCATCTGTTAATGAAATTTATGAACACACTGGATCTAAAACTGCAAAAAAGTACAAAAGAGAAAATGTAGATTTTAAAAACCTATGTGCAAATTCAGCAAACAACACAGTTAAATTTGACTTTGCATTAAAACACAGGAAATTATTAGATGCTTTTGAACAACTATTGATAAAATCATCAGGTGTCAGCAAGATTTTACAGAATAATTCTCATGAATCCCATGAATCTGATACACAAATTAAAATAAAATAAAACAACTTTACAACACACTAACGATGTTTTACAAACATGTTTAAAGTCAAAGATTGATCAAAACTCACTTTAGCATTTCCTGTTTCTCTCCTTGTAAGAATATAATCTTGTGATTGGCTGATGTGGTGAACTCTCGACCAATGGGTAAGGAGGGTAATTTTTTTCGCTGGTAATTTCATTTTGTGAGCACTTTCTTCAGAATCAGCTGTTTTTACTGTTTCATTCTGCAGCAAACAGACGACAGCGTCCAGGAAACAGGTTTTTAATATTGTTGCTGTTCGTCATCTGACACTTTGAATCCAAACCATCGACAAACATTCAGACATTATTTATCTTTGACCAACTCTACTTCACTTTAAAACATCATGTTGGAGAAGTGAACGTCATTTTTTGGTGGATCTCCACTGTGTAAATAATTTTCATCAACAGAAAGTTTATACTCGTATAATCGTGGATGAAAGTTGTTGATGCTGAAACTTGATGAATGGAGCATCAAACTTATTAAGCAGCAGCTTTGTCCTCTTTGGTTTATAGGAACATTTTCTCCTTCACGGTCTATGAGAAAGATAAATATATGAATCAGAGACGTGTTTTACGTTCACACAGCAGGAAACAGAAGCTGATCTTTGTTTGATTTGAAGCTGTTTCCATTTAAAGTCGAGGATGAAATAAACTTTAAACGATAAAGAAAATTATTCAGTCCGTTGACTTTAAATGTCAACGAAGAGTTTAATTTTACCTTCTTCTGTTAAACACACACACACTCACGGTAGGTTTCATGCAAACATCTCCACACACACACACACACACACATACACACTCACACTCTCCTCGCAATTTGTTCTTATTTGTGCTCGGCGAGGTGAAGGCGGGCAGAGCGATACGGTTGGATGGTTGGCAGCAGCGGCGGTGGCGTGGAGCGAGAGCAAAGGAAGGAGAGAAACTAGTGGATGGTGAAGTGTCTACATTATTCATGCAGGAGTAAATGCTTCAGCCGTAACCATGGTGACATCACCATCCATCAGCCGTCCTCCTGTGTGTGTCTGTGTGTGTGTGTGTGTGTGTGTGAGTGTGTGTGTGTTCTCATTTAGCTTCATTATTTCTCTCTCTCTCTGACTCTCGTGGCCTCAGCTCCTCCATCACTGTCTCCGCTCTTTTCTTCGTGCGGTTGAACATGAGGCGTTAAAAACGCGGCGGTCGCTCTCCCTCGCCGTGGCGTCTCTTTAACAAACGTATCTCAAACGCTCGTCCTCGTTTGCAGAAGGTCAAACATGACGGATCGGTTCATGTCTGTGAGAAAAGTTTATGTCACAGAGTCTTTAAGGAAGCTGCTGCTGCTGGGAGAGTTTCTGAGGTCAGGGTGTGTGTGTGTGTGTGTGTGTGTGTGTGTGTGTGTGTGTGTGTGTGCGTGTGTGTGTGTGTGTCTAATTGCTCCTGATTCACAGCAGGTGTGTGTGTGTGAGTGTGAGTGTGTGTTAAACCCTGAGGGAGCTGAGTGCTGACTCATTATCTCACCTTCAGAGGTAAAGAGACAGTTTCTCTTCCTTCACCGTTTGTTTCGTTTCCTCTCTTTCATTTTCTTCTTTTATGTTTCTGGATGTTTTTTCTCTGCCATGATTCTCTCAAACCTCTGGTTGTTTCCAGTTTTCAGCTCATAAACCCCGTCCTCCTCATGTTTGAGCCTTTAGCTCCTGTGTTAGTGTTGAGTTTTCACAGAGACTTTGTTGTCGTTCATTAATCTGGTTCAGTCCTGGTTGTGAAGCTGAGGCCTCATCCACACGAAGTCAAAACTCTGAACAGTTTCCAAATCGATCGTCATAAAGATGAAGGCGTCTCAGAAAATGTGTGCGTCTATATGAATGCACTCATACGCATGAAGACGCTGTAAAACACCTGCCAGACCTCTAGGGGCGCTGTAACGATATGAAACAAGCGGAAACAGAAGAACAAACAGTGGCATGAAGACTTTTGGCTAAAGTTGTGCCGTACTGTGTCCTCTATGATTGTTTTAACTCTGTGGTGGTTGAGAAGAAGGAGATTTAGCTGCTAAAGGGATAGCAGGGTCACCAGCTTCATCAACACATACGCTACAGAGTACGCCGCCATTCTTGTTGTTGTTGTTGCCATGGTGACGCTTGTGGCGCATGCGTATTAATGACGATGTGAAAATACGACATCAGCGTATCTGAAAAGTTGCAGAGAGCCAGTTTACACGGAGCCGCGTATACGGCGTTTCTAAATCTTCCCACTTTGGAACCTGGTTTCAGAAATGATGGTTTACAGACCCACAAAACGCCGTCTTCGTATGGATGA
>RPOG01001614.1:7500-46817 GCA_008086565.1 Thalassoma bifasciatum | reverse complement strand
CTGTAACTACTGCGCCCTGTAACTACTGCCCTCTGTAACTACTGCGCTCTGTAACTACTGCGCCCTGTAACTACTGCCCTCTGTAACTACTGCGCTCTGTAACTACTGCGCCCTGTAACTACTGCCCTCTGTAACTACTGCGCCCTGTAACTACTGCGCCCAGTAACTACTGCGCTCTGTAACTACTGCGCTCTGTAACTACTGCGCCCTGTAACTACTGCGCTCTGTAACTACTGCGCCCTGTAACTACTGCGCCCTGTAACTACTGCGCCCTGTAACTACTGCGCTCTGTAACTACTGCGCTCTGTGCGGGAGAAGAAATGCAAACAGGGATTTCAGGAGATGCTGCAGCTGCAGGCCAAGCTTCTGTTTCTGCTTAAACCTGATTCTTCTCTCTGCTGATTCTTCTCTCTGCAGAGTCTGAGCACAATCCTGCAGCTGAGACAGAAACAGGATTAAACTCAACATGNTAACTACTGCGCTCTGTAACTACTGCGCCCTGTAACTACTGCCCTCTGTAACTACTGCGCCCTGTAACTACTGCGCCCAGTAACTACTGCGCTCTGTAACTACTGCGCTCTGTAACTACTGCGCCCTGTAACTACTGCGCTCTGTAACTACTGCGCCCTGTAACTACTGCGCCCTGTAACTACTGCGCCCTGTAACTACTGCGCTCTGTAACTACTGCGCTCTGTGCGGGAGAAGAAATGCAAACAGGGATTTCAGGAGATGCTGCAGCTGCAGGCCAAGCTTCTGTTTCTGCTTAAACCTGATTCTTCTCTCTGCTGATTCTTCTCTCTGCAGAGTCTGAGCACAATCCTGCAGCTGAGACAGAAACAGGATTAAACTCAACATGAGGGGGGGGGCAGGTCCAGGCCTGGGGGGCAGGTCCTGACATCTAAAGAGAGACTCTGCTTTTAAAGGTGGAGCTAATGAGCTGAGCCTGCCCGTCCATTAAAACCTGTTAGGAAGGAAAATTTAGCTTCACAGATAATTTCTGCTCATCAGGGATGAAAGATTTGGCAGCTGCAGCAACATCAGAGGCTTCAGAGCTTTTTCAACATTTTCAGCATCAGATACAGTTAGGACTTAAATCATTCTGCAGTAATGAATCAGGAAGGACATTTAAACACCAAACATTATAAAACCTGTTACTAATCTCTGTCTCTATGTTATTTTAATGAACATACAACTGGGGCTACACTTCACCTCTACCTGAGACTTTTTATTTACACCTGTAACAGCTGAAAACACCAAATCAGTTTACGTTACGACTGTAAGGACTAACAGGCATGAATCTGCTTAAATGTTTGTCTCAAACTACAATTTATTCTTAAAGACATAACAAATTGGTTTTTCTTTAAAAAAATGCAGTTTAAAGGAAAAAATGAGAAAGATCTTCAGGAAAAAGAATAAAAGATCTTCAGGAAAAAGAAAGAAAGATCTTCAGGAAACAGCTGAAGTTTCTCTGTGTGAGTGTGAAGTTTGTGCCTCAGAGAGGAAAGTGTGGAGAGTAAAAAGCTGAAGTTTCACCTTCAGCTCCATCTCCTCGTTCATGATTTACTAATCTGTGTCTGTGAAGAGTCGACCTTCTTCTTCTTCTCCTGTTCGGCTCTTATGAGGCCAAACGACCTTTTTCATCAGCTCCAGCTCCTCATCCTCCGTCTGAGGCAGGAAACTAATCTACTGAAGCTGAACTTTGCTCCACACAACCATTAATATCTGGTTTTTTCTCCTTCTCCTCCTCCTCTAATTGCTCCTTCCTTTAAAGAACCAGCTCTCCTCCTTTTTTTCTGAGCTGCAGTTTCTGTTCTGACGCTTTCTCTAATCGCTCTGAGAGACGCTGGAGATTTTACAGGAAGCCGACGTGTTCGTGTGATTTTAATCCTGCTCACCTTCAGTGTGATCCACCTGTGCAGAGGCTTAACACCAACAAGCTGCACGGACACCAGTGTGTGTGTGTGTGTGTGTGTGTGTGTGTGTGTGTGTGTGTGTGTGTGTGTGTGTGTGTGTGTGTGCGTGTGTGTGTGTGTGTGTGTTTAATGCAGCAAACATCCTCTCAGAAACTACACGGTTAATTCAGAGAAGAGCAGAAACTGAGACTTTTCTTTTTCTCTGTGTCCACGTGAAAACTGNGCTGCATTTAGCCGGCCCATGCTGATGAAAGAGCTGACAGGTGTGGGTCATTATAAACGGAGACTAAAGCCAAATGCTGTGCCGACTATTTTCCAACACAAACCCACAAAACTTCCTCTGGAAACCACTGAAGTCCGCTCCAGGACTTATATGATCCTGTATGAGATCCAGCCCGGTGCAACCATATGACATCACTACCCAGACGTTATTGCGGCGTAAACAACAATGGCGGCCTACAGGTGAAAATATTTTTTCAAATTTTATACAAACTAAGATATTTAGAGAGATTTTATAATGGTTCTTATGTAGCTGGTAAAAACACTGATCATTTAGGAAAATGACGTTCTGGTAGCCAGGGTAACTTTTAAAGTCAAAGTACCAACTCAAACTGGATCAGCTCTGTCCTGGTTCAACTGTGTTTGGGCACAAGTGATAAACAACAACTGTTCAGCTGTTTCTTAATTCAGAGGCTGATCCTTTATAGACTTCAAAGGCTGCAGCATCTGGAGAACCTGGTCTTTGTGGACCATGAAACAGCTGAAGTTCATGTTTCTCTGTGTGAAATAAGTTTGTGCCTCAGAGAGGAAAGTGTGGAGAGTAAAAAGCTGAAGTTTCACCTTCAGCTCCAGCTCCTCGTTCATGATTTACTAATCTGTGTCTGTGACGAGTCGACCTTCTTCTTCTTCTCCTGTTCGGCTCTTATGAGGCCAAACGACCTTTTTCATCAGCTCCAGCTCCTCATCCTCCGTCTGAGGCAGGAAACTAATCTACTGAAGCTGAACTTTGCTCCACACAACCATTAATATCTGTTTTTTTCTCCTTCTCCTCCTCCTCTAATTGCTCCTTCCTTTAAAGAACCAGCTCTCCTCCTTTTTCCTGAGCTGCAGTTTCTGTTCTGACGCTTTCTCTGCTCTAATCGCTCTGAGAGACGCTGGAGATTTTACAGGAAGCCGACGTGTTCGTGTGATTTTAATCCTGCTCACCTTCAGTGTGATCCACCTGTGCAGAGGCTTAACACCAACAAGCTGCACGGACACCAGTGTGTGTGTGTGTGTGTGTGTATGTGTGTGTGTGTGTGTGTGTGTGTGTGTGTGTGTTTAATGCAGCAAACATCCTCTCAGAAACTACACAGTAAATTCAGAGAAGAGCAGAAACTGAGACTTTTCTTTTTCTCTGTGTCCACGTGAAAACTGAGCCTCGTTTAGATCCTGAACATTTATTTCAGGACGAACAACAGAAAAAAAACCTGCAGCTCATGTTTCACACCTTCTGTTCAGCTGCTCACACACACACACACACACACACACACACACACACACACACACACACACACACACAGGGATTAAAACCAGGAGCTCACACACAGGAGAGAGACATTGATACACCACTGGACTGAAGGTGTGTGTGTGTGTGTGTGTGTGTGTGTGTGTGTGTGTGTGTGTGTGTGTGTGTGTGTGTAGCCCTGTGGGACTCTCTTTGCTGTTTGGTTTAACAAGGTGGCACTGGAGCTGAAAAATGTCATGCATCCAAAAAAAGGCTTTAACCTGAGGGAGAGAGAGAGAGAGAGAGAGAGAGACAGAGGTGAACTATCACATTTACTGGTTCTGTCACATGTTGATCTGTATCTTGACAGAAACACAAATATGTTCAATAAAGTTCTTTTGTTTTCCGGCTGCACAGCAAAATTTTAGTGCAAAGTTTTTATTATTATTATTATTATTATTTTATTATTATTATTATTATTATTATTGTTGTTGTTGTTGTTATTATTACTATCATGAGTTTTGACTGAAGATGATTGCGTGTGAATCCGACAGAATCTCCAGACTCCCTCCAGAGTGGAGCGTCTTGATGTTGATCGTGGTTACGCCTCCGTCTAAACAGCAGAAGACGCTAAATACGTCACGTTTTATCCTTATACACGTCACCCTGAGACGCTCTAACAAACAAACATGTCTGACCTGGATCCCTCTGATCTTCAGGCTGTTCAAGCAGCTCTGTAAACAGACAAGAGTCCTTTCAACAACTCTACAGATATTTCACAGATATCTATCACGGATAATGTGCGTTCTTATAAAGGCGAATGCTGGCGTTCTACCACAGCGCCACCTAGCGGCCTGGCGTCGATTTTCACCCACTCTATGTCTCCTGAAGACGCTCGTCTAAGCGCAGAGAAAACCTGAAGACCAGACGTCACTTTTGCATCTACAGTTTCAATCGTCTCTGTGTAAACTTAGCCTCAGATTTTCAGCTTTAGTGTATCTGAGTCTGATCTTTGCAGATGTGTGAACATGTTACAGGGACACAGCTGTGTGTGTGTGTGTGTGTGTGTGTGTGTGTGTGTGTGTGTGTGTGTGTGTGTGAAAACACTGACTGAGGATTTTACTGATTCACTGATCGAACCGTTTGATAAATCACATGATCAACAGTTAAACCAACATTTAACCCTTTAATCCTCAGAGCTGCTGTTTGGTTATTCACACACTCAACTGTCACATCATCATCAGGACAAGGAGTCAGCACACACACACACACACACACACACACACACACACACACACACACACACACACCTCTATATTACATATGTTCCTCTCTTTCGTCTGCTCTCAGCTCTTATCTCTCTCTCAAATTTATTCTCCTAACGTGTCATGTACACACACACACACACACACACACACATTCACACAGCTTCAAACAGATGCAGTGTGTGTGAAGAAGTGTGTGATGAAAAAAAGATGAAATGCATGTTAGAGCAGCCTCCTCTGACTTTCTCCCCTTTGGTTTGTTCTCTTTTCTCCTCCTCATTGTTCTNCTCTTTCTCTCCTCTCTCTCTTTACTCTCCTCTCTCTCTCCTCTCTCTCTCTTTACTCTCCTCTCTCTCTCCTCTTTACTCTACTCTCTCTCTTTACTCTCCTCTCTCTCTTTACTCTCCTCTCTCTCTCTTTCTCTCCTCTCTCTCTTTCTCTCCTCTCTCTCTCTTCCTCTCTCTCTCTCCTCTCTCTCTCCTCTTTACTCTCCTCTCTCTCTTTACTCTCCTCTCTCTCTTTACTCTCCTCTCTCTCTTTCTCTCTAATCTTCCTCTTTTTAATTCTCCTTTCATCGCTCATCCCTTTTCTCTCCGTCTCTTTAAACAAATGATGACATAATCTGTTAAATTATGTAAAATCTCATTAAAGTTTCGCTTTAAAAGCTGTCGATTGAGTTTTAAAAACCGCGACTACATCGTGACGGACGCGGAGCATAAACCCGTCATCGTCACAGCTTCATGGAGTTTTATCAGCTTCAGCTTTTTATTGGACGGGAAAGTTTAACGAGACAGCGGGAAATTAAAGAGGACACTTTAGATTTGTTCAAACTGAACGTTAGAGCCATGTTTCACACTTTCAGGAGACTCTGAGCAGGTGTTTCAATAAAATAAGGTTTATTTAAGGCTCCTACACACACACACACACACACACACACACACACACACACACACACACACACACACACACACACACACACACACACACACACACACACACACACACACACACACACACACACACACACACACACTCCTGATGCTGAGGAGAATTGAGGTCATTTCTTCGCTAGTTCAAGAAAAAATGAAAACTTGACTTTGTTGAGGATTGTTTTGGCTCTTATTAAAGCAAAAACCTGAGATAAGAAGTCAAAATTATAACATATAAAGTCAGAATATTATGATAATAAAGTCAAAATTTGAACTTAAAGGGGAAAGATTGAGAGATTAAAGTGAAATCTTAGAATTATGTGGTAAAAAGTCAAAATATGGGGAAAAAAATTTCAACACCGTGAGACAAAACGTTTAAAGTCTATGAACAAGTTTTAAAGAAAATTGAGACAATAACTTCAGAATTTTGAGAATAAGTCAAAATAAGAAAGAAAAGTTTTAATTTTGGAATAAAAAGTTGAAATTTCTAAATTAAGTCAAATTATCAAGATGATAAACTGAAAATTTGGAAAAGTGACAAAGTTTTGAGATAAACTGTCAACATTGTGATAAAAAAGTTAAAACATTTGAGAAAATTGAAAATAGAGTTGAAATAAAAACTTGAGAGTTCATTTTAATATGTTCAAACTTTGAAACTAAAATTTTGACTCTCAAACAAAGCCTCACCTGATTGGCTGAGATTAACCCACAAACTTGAAAATGAAGATCAGACGAGATCAGCGAGGCCAGAGAGCGCGAGGCCAGAGAGCGCAAGGCCAGAGAGTTTGAGGCCAGAGAGCAGTGAGGCCAGAGAGCCTAGGCCAGAGAGCGCGAGGCCAGAGAGCCTAGGCCAGAGAGCGCGAGGCCAGAGAGCGCGAGGCCAGAGAGCCTAGGCCAGAGAGCGCGAGGCCAGAGAGCCTAGGCCAGAGAGCCTAGGCCAGAGAGCAGTGAGGCCAGAGAGTGTGAGGCCAGAGAGCGCGAGGCCAGAGAGTGTGAGGCCAGAGAGCAGTGAGGCCAGAGAGCGCAAGGCCAGAGAGTGTGAGGCCAGAGAGCAGTGAGGCCAGAGAGCAGCAAGGAAAATATTTTTTTAAAACACAGTTATGTGTTTTTGAAATGTCATGAAAATATATTGTAACCAAACCTAAAATATAATAATGAACAAACAGTTGTTGTTTTGGACTCAGCATCTGTTTCATTATCAACCAATTATTACTTTTCAGTTTTCTTACATTTTTAAAAATTACTTTCTGGTTTTTGATATGAATCAGGCCTCAACACGACACCATGTGACCTTCCTGTTTACGGGGTTATGAACATGTTTGAGACTAAGAAGCAGGTGATGGGTTGGAAAAGGAAAATACTGCTCAGAAAACAAAGACTGAGGCTGAAGCTGAAAATTCACTTTTACCTGGATTTAAAGGAGCCCAGGTGACAGGTAAGATCCCGTAGCCTGGAATAGTTTATCAGTATAAAACTCTTCACTGAGAGCAGTTTGTTAGATTGTGACTCTGTTTCTGACCTTTAGACTGTTTTTAATTTCTCTCAAACATCAGAGAAAAGAGTCGTTCAGTTTCAGACGTTTCTCTGTCATTAACTCTGCAGGTTCAGAGAAACATGAGCAGCTGTTTCCACATCACACACTTTAACAAACACCCATCCCAAAGTTTGAAGAGTGTGTTAAAGAGGAAACTTAGTTTTAAAGAGTCTTAAACACTGGTCGACCTGCTCTCAGCTTCTTGGCTCAGAGAAACACTCAGAGGTGATGCAGACGAGACGGAGCCGTCCTGAAGGGTTCTTCAGAGAACGTTAAAGCGCTCTCCACTTTATGAAAGAACAAGAGGGATCAGGGCGAGTGACCTTCTTATAAAACTGAGAGAAAAGAAATCAGTGTTTAATTCTGCAGACACAGAGAAGAAAGAAACCATAAGAAAAAAAAACAGTTTAATTATCTCCAAACTCCTGCTGAACTCAGGTTTCAGACAAACCTCTTTATCCTCAGGTCTTTAAGTTCAGCTCCTTTTTTATCAGATTAATGACAAAGTGAATAAAAGAGCTGAAGAGTTGGTACCAGCTGACAGGTTTGACCTTTGACCTCCACACAAACAGATCAGCTGGTTTTTCTGAGCAGATCAGTTTCAAGAGCTCTCATCTCTCGTCTCTTTTGTTCAAGTTTTCACTGAGAAGATGTTCAGTCTGTGAGCTGCAGGTTTTCAAGGTTTTCAACGTTTTATTTTCAACGACAAACTTTCAAGTGTTGGAGGAGAGAAAATAGGAAAGAAGAAAATGAAGATTAAAAACATATCAGTGATTTTATTTTTTATCTTCAGGATGTAAAAGTGAACACAAGTTATTGGTCAAACTCTCAGAAGTTTCTCTTAGAGGTGGTTTTAAAATAAGCAGCTTCAACAGGTTCTTACAGTTTATGACAGGAAACAGGATAATTAAATATTTCTGATTCTGATTATCTGTGGAAGAAACAGGAACTCAACATAAGATTTACCCATAAGTCTTTGCTGCAGAGGGTTTTGAGAAACAGACTGAGCGAAAAAGTGACGTGAGGCTGATTTTAAGACGAGAGAAATTCACTGACGATGAGATGAGACAAAAGTCTGAGAAATAAGAACAAATTTTGAGATAAATGGGCAAAATTGTGGGTAACAGTTGAAATTTTGAGCTAAAAAAAAAATCAACTTTGGGTTTAAGAGTCAGGAATCTGAGATAAATGGTAAAAAAGAAAGGAAAAGAAATAGTTTAAAAGCCATGATAGTCAAAATGTTGGAGCAAAACTTTTTTTTTTTTGAGGTATAAAAAAAGTGATGATGAAAAAATGAAAAAATGAGATGAAACAAAAGCCTAAGAAAGAAGACCAAATTTTGAGCAGAAAAAAAAAGAATTTAAAGTCCAAATTTTGGGATAAATGGTCAAATATGTGGATAAAAGTTGAAATTTTGAGCGTAAAAAAAAAAATCAAATTTTAGGTTTGAAAGTCAAGAAGCTGAGACAAACGGTCAAAAAAAGTGAGGAAAGAAAAGAAGAGAAAAATAGTTTAGAAGACAAATTTTAGTTTGAAAGCCATGATTTTGACATACAAAGTCAAAATGTTGGTGCAAAAAAAAAATTGAGCTATAAAAAAAAATCCAATTTTAGGTTTAAAAGTCAAAATTCTGAGATAAAACAGTCAATTATTTGAGATTTAAAAATGTCCAAATTCTGAGACAAATAATCAAAATTATGCGTCAAAATTTGAAATTTTGTTCTTTAATCATCCCAGAATGTTTGGCTTCATATGTGGAAAAAATGTGTTAAAAAGTAGAAATCTACTCTGTAGTCTTTGGGAGACGGTCCCAACAATTTTGGGGTTTTCAGAATAAAATGACGCTTATATTAAATTAATCCAGCACATAAACTCTGACGGATTCACACTAAACTCCTGACCCCCCTCTAACCCCCCCCAGAAACATTTCTCCAGATCGACCTCCTGCTGTGAGGAAACTCATGAAAACTTGACGAACGTCCTGAAACTGTCTGAAAAAGTCAGAGAGAAGCTTCAAGCTGCTCACGAGTCAAAGTGTGTGTGTGTGTGTGTGTGTGTGTGTGTGTGTGTGTGTGTGTGTGTGTGTGTGTGTGCGAGTGTGTGTGTGTGTGTGTGTGTGTGTGTGTGTGTGTGTGTGTGTAAAACCTCATGAATAAAGGATCAGGTTATTTTATCAGTGTGTGTAAATGTTACTGGGTCAGTCATAAAGATCAGTTCATATCAGACTTTTCTCCAAAGACACTTCAGTCTGAACTTTTCATTAATTCATCTCTGAACCTTCAAATCTTCAGCCTGAAGAAAAGTTTAGAGTCTGAAACCAAACAGGAAACAGGAGAAAAGTTTAGACTTTTAAACCAAACAGGAAACAGGAGAAAAGTTTAGAGTCTGAAACCAAACAGGAAACAGACGCTGATGTTGACGTCTGTGGTTGAACCTTCGTCCTGCTCTGACTCTCTGAGGTTTACAGAGTGAGCGGCGTGTTGTCGGCGTGTTGTCTGCGTGTTGTCTGCGTGTTGTCTGCGTGTCGGCGTGGTGGCGTGGTGCATTTAGCTGAGGGTTAACTGGAGTTTGAGGATGATCAGAGAGCGTCAGAGCTGCAGAGAGAGAGAGAGAGAGAGAGGGATTGTTTTTCATTTGTGTTATTGATGAACTCATCAAACTGCTCGGCCTCATCACAGCATCATTTCAGCCCGTTTGTTCCTGCCGCTCACAAATCGATAACTCACGCTCTGATCCTGGTTGTTTCACAGACGAAGCAGAGAAAGATAATCTGATGATCAAAGAGTGTCATACAGCAAGTTATCGTCTGCTTTCATTCATCCTTCCCTCTCTTTTCTCCTTCTGTCGTCATGGATGAGCTCTTTCTCTCATCAGTCTGCACAGAACACTTTCTCAGCTCTTTGCTCCAGACTGGACCAAACATCAGTCTGTAAAGTCTTTAAAAAAAACAAAACTGGTTTATTTGAGCCCTCAGGTTTTATTCATCAGGAGAATATAATCACATCTATGAGAACTATAAGATTTTATTAATATCACTGCTTTTATTGAATCTGCTTTTCCATCTGATTCTTTATCAAAATATATTAAATTAGTCTCTGGATTTAAATATCTCTGGATGTAAATAAATAAAAATCAGTAAAAATCTCCCATCAGGTCATGTTGATGTGTTGTTTTGTTTTGTTGTATTGACAAAGCTTTGAGTTATTTGAACCTTGAGCTTGCCGTAGTTGTGCTGGAGTCACTTTTATCTGTTGGTATTTTCACATTAAGAGGTTTCAGTTTTGTTCATAAAGAGTAACTGTGATTTGTTTCTGTGATGAAAGTTGAAATTCAGTTTTAAAACCAAAGTTATATCCATGTATGCTAACCACTAGCTTATGAATGTAATTCCCCATAGACGTTAGCACGAAGCTAGCTCTGTTTTCATTACAGTCTGTGCTTCATTAACAGATGTTCAGCTTTTCATAAAATACTTGAAGCAATAATTGAGTAAACGTTCAAGTTTCTTATAAAAAATGACTTTGATCGAAGTTAAAGTCACATTTTAGAGAATTACTGGAGTATTAGTCTTAAAGTACCTGATATTTAGTGAATTTAATCAGAATTGGTTTCATTTAAGAAATGTAGAGTAGTAATATAAATAACAAAGTTAAGTAAAGATATATGAGACTTCTACTTTCGTACAGCAACAAAGTATTTTTACTTTTTTACATCACAAAACTGAACATGTGTTACATGAACATGTTATATGTTATTTTATGTTTTTATATTCTAACCATTTCGCTTTAGTGCCTCACTGTGTTTTTATTGTTTATCAGGCTTTTCTAATTGTCTATGTTAGATAAAGTACACAAATAAAATGAACTATAAAAGGGACTACAATTCAAAAAGGACGAGAAAGACTAGACTCATAAATCACAAATCATGGACGTCCTCCTTTGTACTTCTCTTAGTCAAGTCGAAGTCGAGTCCCTCCACTTGCACACACACACACACACACACACACACACACACACACACACACACACACACACACACCGTGTGCGTGTGTGTGTGTGTGTGTGTGTGTGACACTGCAATTGTCTGTCGAGAGGACGAGAGTCTACTTACTCCCCCGTCTAACTCGACTTCGACTACTTCACCGGACTACGAGCAATCCGCCTACGACTATCCGACTACCTACGGAGCGTGAAAATTCCGCCGCGAGGGTTTTACTACTTACCTCGAGTCAAAAATTCCGCCGTCCTCTCTCTCTCTCTCTCTCTCTCTCTCTCTCTCTCTATCGTTCTCACTTCCTCTCCTCCAGAACAAACAGGAGCCTTCAGTGTTTATTGAACCGTTTGATTTATAAAGAACGTCTCATTAAAATAAACCAGAGCTGCGTCTGTGATAAATGTGACGTTCCTCACTAACAAAGTTCGAGAACGCGCCCACGGCGGCGGCGGCGGTGACAGGCTATTGATTGGTTGATGTTAATTTAGGAAAATAACTTCAGCCAAGAGTTTACAAACTTAAGTTTAGTTGATTTGATGAAACTCAAGTGTTTAAGGAAACACTCAGAGTGGAATAAAACAGGAAACGTGAGAATAAAATCTTTGTTTTCCTGAGAATAAAACTTCGTCTCATTGGTGGATTCAGAGTCAACACATTCAACATTCAAGGAACTTTATTATCTAACCAGCTCATATTTATATGTTAGTGGTTCAAAATTACAGGACTGAAGTTTCACACCTTCATAAAAACCTACAACGACTTTAGAAAATGTTCCAGGTGTAAAACAGACAAAGGTTCAGTCAGGATCCTGTTTTTTTTTTTTTTTTTTCTTCTGTTTTGAGTTTTTGGTTCTTGAGTTTTGATCTTCAGTGTTTCTTGTGTTTTCCTGTCTTTTGTTCTTCGTGTGTTTCTCTCCTCACTGATTGGCTCATGTGTTTCACCTGTGTCTGTGTCTCACCTGAGTTTGACGAGTCTCCTCTATTTAATCCTCGTCCTCACTTCTGTTTCCTCCTTTGTCATGTGGTGTTTCAGCTCCTGTGCTCTGCGTGTGTGTGGTTTCTTTTTTTAATTTGTTGAGTTTTGGGTTGAAAAATAAACTTTTTTTTTTCTGTCAAATCTGCACTTGGGTCCACACGTCTGTTTGTCCTCTGACAGATTCATGAAATATTGCAAACTGCAACTTTCAGACTTTGTATTTTTTCTTTTGCCTTCTTCAAATAAAGTGCAGAGTAATTTAACACAGATAAATAAGAGAAACTTCCTGAAGTTATTCTCACTCCAGCTTGTTTTATGAGCATGTGCAGTAAATTTATGATCCTGATGTTTGCATTAAAATGTTTGGGATTTAAGACAACCCAATACTTACAACTGCCAATCACTGAGTGACACATATAATCAGCACAGTGACACCGACCAATTTTCAATACACCTGCCATTTGCTCAGCAACACCTGATACTTGCTCAGTGACACCTGCCAATTGACCAGTGACACTGGCCGATTATGCAGCGACAACAGTCATTCAGCAGCGGCTATTATTGCACAGTGACACCTGCCATTTACTCAGTGATTCCTGCCAGTTGCTCAGTGACAATGACTTTGTGACATCTGCCACTAGCTTAGTGATGCCTGCTTACAGCTTAGTGACATCTTACAATTGCCTGATACACCTGCCATTAGCTCAGTGACACTTGCCAATAGCACATAAACACCTGCCAACAGCTCAGTGAAACCTGACATTGGCTCACTGACGCCTGATACCTGCTCAGTGACACCTGCCATTTGTTCAATAACACCTGCCATTTGCCCAGTGATACTGGCCAATCGCTCAGTGACAACAATCATTCAGCAGTGACACCTGACAATTGCACAGTGACACCTGCCATTAGCTCAGTGGCACCTGCTCAGGGGAGCAGACAGTAGATAATGATCGTGTTTGATGTTTGGTCTGTAAACTCTGATCTTTGATCTCTGAGTGTTTCTTTGAGTCTGTGGAGGTTTGAAGGATCCTGTAACACGTGTGTCATCTTTTCATCACATCACGTCTGTTCACTCTCAGATATAAACCTACTTAAAATGAAAAGAAAAAAGTCTGAGTCTGAATTATAACAGAGTCTGAAACTTCTTTTTTAGTCTCAGTGTCTCTTTGAGGAGCTGAGTTCAGGGATCATTTCTTCGTTTACTTAATTAGAGCCAACGCTCTGCAGTCCACACCAGCTCAGGGATTAACCCCCCCACGAGTCTGCTTCAGTCTGAGTTCATCTCCCCTTAAATCTCACTCCAGCGTCAGCTCTCTCTCTCTCTCTGTCTCTCTCTCTCTCTCTCTCTCTCTCTCTCTCTCTCTCTCTCTCTCTCTCTCTCTCTCTCCCAATTACCCAGCGTTGCCGCTGAGAGCCAGTTTCTTCAGGAGAGAAATTACTCTGGTTGCCAACCAAGGACGATTTACAGTGGACCGTAAAAATCACGACCCGACAGTAACTTGTGTGTGTGTCACACACACACACACACACACACACACACACACACACACACACACACACACACACACACACACACTCTTATAGCCCCCTGTAGAAGCGTTTGTAATCAGTCTAACCTGCTGCTGTGGAAACTCAGAGTTTTATCTCTGGTTGAAGCAGAATCACAGTGAAACATTATTTTATCTCTAACTTTCTTTGAAATGTTTGAATTTAAAGTTGTCATCAAAGATCAGTGTTGGACAGTAAAATGAGACATTACAGTTACTCAGACAAGAAAAGTAACCCATTACTCTCTTACAGCTTTTATTCACCCTCTCATAATTTAAAATACAACAATCTTATCAGTTTCAGAGTTGCCAGGTTTGTGGTTTTCCTGCAAAATTGAGTCTTTACAGATGGGCTTGTTTTTACCATTGTTGTCATACAAACCTGGCAACCCTGGGTATCTCTAAAGATGGAGCAGGATATGTTTACGTTCAGCAGCTGAAAATACACTTGTTACTTTAATTTTGTGGAGGGGATTGTGTCCCATTATAAGATCTCTGTCATCTTAGATCAACTCAGACTGACTTTAAAAACTGTTTCTCTCGTCCTCAGATGAACCAGAAGTGTTTCTCATAAAACTTTTTACTGTGATGGATTCATAGGCTGCAGAAAAAACACACCTGACATTCACACAGAGACCACGTCCAAACTCATAAACACCAGGAGAAATAACAACAATGCTAATAAACTTTATTTATGATGTACTTTTCTGCTTCTTTGGCCGGTTTGTTTCAGACAGTTCGTAAAAGCTACACATGCAAAACGCTGCAACACAATGGAATTAAAAAAAAATAGAGTTTAACTTTAAGTGGAGGAATTTTTTTCAACGGACCAGTCAATGAAAAAGTGATGAGAGTAGGTTCAACTTTTTGTTTTTTAATTTTGATAAATAAATCTTTTCTGAGTGCTTTGCTTTGACTGGCCCATTTGAAGAAAACACTAAAGTTTAACTTTTTAAAATTTAAATCATGATGATATTTCTGTCCTGTTGTAGCTTTTACCTTTGTGTTTTGGCTGTTGAATTTGTGTTGTGGTTTTAATGCCAAAAGATCTCAAAGCGCTCAGTACAAAAAGAAACACAGGTCGAGAAAAAGCCAGAAAAAATTAGTTAGATTAGTCTGGAAAATTAGTCTCCAGGGTTTGTCAGCTTTTGTGGATAACTCACTCAAAAAACCTCACTGAGACGTAATGAATATCATCTAAACTGTGAAGCAGAGGAGCAGAAAACAGAATACTTTTAGAAAGAGTAACAGGTAATGAGTAATCTATTACTTTTTCAGTAACAGATCCAACATCAGACTGATCCTGACGTCAGATCAGAGAGAGAAACATGTTTGTGATGTTTCACGTTAACAGTGACAGCAGTGAGATGCTGATGTAGAGAACAGATTTGTCTTGAATAAATTAGGTTAAGGAGAAAAAGCAGATTCATCCATTAGCATCTCTCTCTTCTCCTCCTCTGTCTCTTTTTAACTTAAACCCAGCCTCTCCGCCCGTCTCCGCCCGTCTCTGCCTGCGTTAACTAAAATCCAGAGCGACAGCGACGCCTCAGATGTGTTTCAGACAGAGACGGATGAGTTAAGTTGACTTTGGGCCCTGAAGTTAAAATAACATTGTCAGACAAGTGGAGCTTTGGCCCCGCGGCCTGAAATCCTGCAGCCCGTCTGAGCTCCAGTCACTTGTGTTTAATTTTGGCGGCGTCCCGCAGGAACACATCCTGATGCAATCAAGTCCAGGAGAGAAGAGTGATGAGGGCGGCGATGGCTGCGGGGCTTTTTCAGACGTTTACAGACTCAGGGAGGACAGAGAGGAGAGAGAGGAGAGAGAGGAGGATGTTAGAGTGATTAATGAAGCTCAGTCTCTGTGTGACAATACACACTTTTTATTACAGCACACACACACACACACACACACACACACACACACACACACACACACACGAGTGTTAGGAATCAGACTGTTATAAATAGCGTTACACACACTTTTACTTTTTCCAGTAACAGTTACTCACATTAGTTACTCATCACAACGCTGTTACCGTTAGCAACAGTAAAACGTGATGATTGGTTAAAGATCGAGAACAAACATGTTGAGACATTTTCAAAGAGCCGATGATGCAACAGAGAAGTTATCAACAACAATTATCATCAACTGAACTCTGAAAACATGAGAAAGTCTGGAAGTTTCTGTTTGAGGCAGAATTTATTTATTTAGTGTAAACAAGCAGAACAAACGTTTTCTCAAGAACATTTCTTTATTGGATCATGAGCTGTGCGGTTTCCATGGTGATGGAATGTAATTCTAACGATAGCACGATTCACTTTTTGTTTCTGTAAATCTCTAAATTTCCCCTGTGTGGGATGAATAGACGTGAACCTCATTTAATCTAATCTAATCTAATCTAATATAATATAATATAATATAATATAATCTAGTGTTGCTTAGAGAAACCGAGGTATGGAGAAAAACTGTATGTTTCTGTGTTTTAAACCAAATTTCACGCTTGCATCACCATTTGAATGATTCTCCTGAAATATGCAGTTATCTGTTGACTTACTTTGACAGGACAAACCCCCCCAGGTCAGATTGTCTCTGAGGAATAAAATGCATTTATTACTTTCCCTGGTAATAAGTTACTTTTGTGGAGGAGTAATAAAGTTATTTATTAAAATACTTTTTTAAAGGATATAATAATTGATGATAACTTATTACGGTAACACTTTAGATTAGTGAACACATATTCATCATTAACTAGGTGCTAATGAACATTCATATAAGTATCTAATTATTATTTATTAAGCATGCATTAACCTCTTATTCTACGTCTATTGCACCATGAATTCAGACTTTTCCTTATATTAACTCCTAGTTATTACTTATTGACTACAGATCAATATATATGTGTTCCCTAATCTAAAGTGTAATCCTTATTACTTATTTAAATTAATCCCAAAGGAGAATAAACAGCTGTTAATGTTTTTGTGAATGAGCTCAGTGGTTTGAAACAAAGTTAGTGTCAAATGAACCAAATACATTTATGATCAAAGTCAGTTAAACATGTCAGGATTTCAGGGATTTTACAACACTTAGAGAACAGTTATTTAAATTACACACAGTCAGTGAAGTGTTTATACTCACTGAAGAGAGTAAAAATACTTTACTTAAAAGTTTAGACAGTATTAACAGTTTAAAAACATTTCCACTTTGTTCTATTATTTCCTCACATTTCATCACAATGATAATTATCTTTCATGATTCTACAACATTATTCAAAGTGATCTGATAGAGAATAATGACACAATAAAGTAACATGAGTAACTTTTTAATGTAACTAATTCCTTTGACAATGCAGTAACTCAATTAGTAACTCAGTTACTTTTTCACAGCAGTAACTAGTGACTGTAACCAGTTACTTTTTTCACACACACACACCCAAACACTTTGTCCATGGAGAGGAATTTGTGTGTTTATTATTCGATTGAAGAGTTCAAGTATTGACGAGGACAGTAACTTAGAAACTGCTGCAGACTTTAAACCTGTTTTATTGGAGAAACTCACGGTGATGACTCTGAGCATTAAAGCAGAAACTAAAATTATAAAACATGTTTTTTTTCCTGCTCTCAGTTAAAGAAGTGTGTGGTCTGCCAAAGCCCTGATTTATTCTCATTGTCTCCTTAAAGCCAGTTTTATTTATTTAGAGATAAAGTCTCAGAGTGTGAAGCAGAAACTCAGCAGGTGAACTGGAATAAAAAAACAATGTTTGTTTTCTGTCCTGGCTCCACAGATAAAAAAATAAACCTGGATGGAGCCAAACAAGCGTTGGCTCGTTTTACACTATCAGTGTAAAAATAGAGATTCGTGTGTGTTTGAAACTAAAAAAGCTTTGCAGAAACACAGAAACAGGTCTAACAGGAGGTTTAATGATGCAGATACTGTTGAGTAAATGTCTGCAGAGTTTCACGGTCACAGTCTCATCAATCATCTTTCTTTACCGTCGTCATAAAATACAAAAGTGTTTCACTGCTCAGACTTTACATAGACTGAAGGCTGAGTTCCTCTGATTTATTAAGGGATCACATTTAAGAGAAAATGATCAGGAGTTTAAAGTTTGACTCCTGAATGAATCATCAGCTTCAGCCTTGGAAACACTTGGAGCTTTAATAAACTCTGAGAGTAAAAATAAAACATTAAAGTGATTTTAAACACAGCTTCCAGGCTCTGACTCTTCTAATTCACGGCGACATTTACAGAAAACTAAAGACTCCTAATCAGAGAGAAATGAAGTTTGTCCTGTTCTTCTCTAAATCCTTTCAAACACAGGAATAATTGGTTTCTAGCTCCTCGTCCTCGTCGTTGTTGTTATTGTTATTGTTGTTTTGCTCTTTTCATGTTCTCGTTGTGAGGAAAGTTGCTCCGACTTCAAACGACCGATTAATGTGAAGAGAAGGTGATAAAGGGGAGGAAGAGGGGGAGGAGTGTGGTGTGAGGGCTACTAATGAGCTGCAACACACTGCAGTTACACCAGCCTGTGTGTGTGTGTGTGTGTGTGTGTGTGTGTGTGTGTGTGAGTATAAACGTGTGTGTTTCCTGTGTGTGTTCATCCATGTGTGCTGGAACTGTTGACCTATCATTTTTAAAGCCAAAGGGAAGAGACTCTGAGTTTCCAGCCAGAACTGCAGACCACACACACACACACACACACACACACACACACCAAACAAAAACACACTCACACACACACAGAAACACAATGTGGCAGGTTGGCAGGCGTACAAAGAGAGCTGAGGATCAGTGTTTGATCCACAATGACCTTTAGTTTGGCTCCAAGTCTCCTCTCCTTCCTGCTAATCCCCCTCATGTCCCTCTCTCTCTCTCTCTCTCTCTCTCTCTCTCTCTCCTACTCTTCTGTTCCACTCATCCTTCAGCATCTTTCATTTCAAGGATGTCATTTATTCCTCCTCTAACCTGCTCAGACTCATGACACTAACCTGACACACACAGACGGACACTTTCATTTATCTGAAATATTTCTCTGCTCCATCTGGGAAAGAACTGCTCACTAATGTTTTCAGAAAAACAGAGCAGCTCCTGATTGGTCGACTCATCACACACCAATCAGCATCAAACCACGGTGACGTCGATGAGGTTTAACGTCACTAAAAACAGACAGTTCATCATATTTCTGCTGCAGAGAAATTTAACAAGTCTGATTTTCCTGTAACAAAAACACAGTTTCCTGTCAGAAAGTCTTTAAGTGATGTTCTCTGTTCTTATTTTAAAGCAGAAATTGAGTCTATTTCTCATAAAACTGCAGATATTACTGCATCGCCATGTTTTCAAACATCTTCTCGCTGATGTCACGTCTACAGATCCCGCCTCTCTTCTCTGATTGGTCCGGCCACTTTTGTGCCGAGTGAAGTCGTTTGTTATTGGATCTTAGCAAAGATGGATCTGCAGGATTTCAGAAAATGAATCAGGCAGGTTCATCTTTCACCATAAACTCCCTTTTTTAAATTTTCCTTTTCTTTAAGTTGGAAATCAACTGGAGGTGTAAACATCTATCAGCATGTAAACAAAAACCTGCATGAGAGTCAAAATTATCGATTATTGGCAAAAAGAAAAAATAATCAGATGCTGATGTGCGTTAAAATGTCAATATTGATTATCGGTTTATCCTTAAAAGCAACAATTATACAAAATTACACATATGTTTTAGTCTTTCTCTTTGATAAAAAGACAAAGAGAGAAAGTAAAGGGGGAGGAATGTGAAAAAGAAAGTAATAATGTAGAAATATTTCAGTCCATGTAAGAAGAAAACTCGAGGTTTCATCATCTGAAAGTCTTTATCAGGAGTTTGTTCTCTGTGACAAACTTCATCCTCTCCCCAGCAGAACATGACAAAAGTGTCATAAATCCCATTAAACCTGTCTGATAAAGCAGGGGAGTGTTGACATCAGCAAGTTTTTGTCACAGCTCTGACACAGAAACGTCCTCAGTCTGTTTAAAAAAAAGACGAAGTACAAACTCGGAGCACGAGGACTGCTCACAAAGGTCTCTCTTTGTACTTAAATAATCTGGTGACGTACTTCGGACACTTCTAAGTTATTGACCTAGTTATCTACGTAGTAGATGGTGTGTGTGTGTGTGTGTGTGTGTGTGTCGACACAAAACACTCCCACATGGATGTTACTGAACAGGAGCCAAAGTAATGAACAGGGAAGTGTCCCCGTGTTACACACACACACGCACACACACGCACACACACACACACTCTGAGCCTCAGGCTACGATGACTGTGCAGAGTCCCAGTGATTAGATGGAGCCTGTGGCTGACAGAGCTGCAGGCTGATCCCAGGGCTTAGACCCCCCCCCCTCGCACACACACACACACACACACACACACACACACACACACACACACCCTCAGAGACTGAGCTGTGTACACAAACATGCAGATGATCCTGAGTCTGAAACGTTTCCTGGGAAATGTCTCTGACAAACACCATGATTAAGGAAACACCTTGTTCAGGTTTTACTTTTAGAGCAGAGTCAAATTTTTCTGCTGCAGTGAAACAAAAACTGAGAACAGGTGAAAATGATGGAGCAGAATCTCTGACAGGGATCTCAAATGAGACTATTATTGTGACCAAGAAAAGTAAATTAACCCTTCATTTTCAGGAAGATAGAAACAGTAAATACAGAAGCTTCCAAACATTTTCTGGAAAGACACTGAGATAAGACGCTTCACTCTTTACCCAACACGTCTCTGATTTCATGTCTCTTTGTTTAATCCTCCTTTTTTTATGGTTCTTCTCCTACATTAGAGTCAGCAGACAGACAGAGAGAGGGATAAGGAGAAATAAGGAGAAAGGATGAGTCTGTGGTGAAAGGGTAGAAGTAAAACAAACAGACTTGAGGAGAAACTGACCCCAGCACCAACAGCAGCTAACCCCTTTTAGCCGAGCGGCTGAGAGGCCAGAGAAGCACCAACATACAGGCCGGCCTTTGTCTCCGCCTCACTTTCACTTTATTTCACAGGACACACACACACACACACACACACACANACAAAACATTAGCAGGTTGATACCTGTTAATGTTCGAGTATTTAGTTATTTTATTAACAGAGACCCAACATCAAGACAGGATAAGGAATCTTATCTCATCTTGATCCACCATGAATGAAGCACTTTGCAGCAGCTTTTAGCAAAGTTACAGTGGAGAGGAAAAACTTCCCTTTAACGGCAGAAACCTCAGACAGAACCAGACTCATGTTAGACAGAGAGAGAGAGAGAGAAGAAAAATTGGAGAACTGTCAAAGCCACAGCAGCAGGAGTCAGGTCGTCCCACATCAGCTGGTAGATCCACAGCAACAATCCAGATGAACCTACAAACAAGCTCAGAGACTCCCAGAGGATCATGGGTAATAACTATAATAGTGCATTAAGATAAAAGTTAGACTGACACACTAGGCTTCTGTTTCCCTTTCTCCTCTATCTGTCAGTTTCCCCCCGACAGTCTAAACCTATAGCAGCATAACTAAGAGCTGGTTCAGGCCTGATCCAGCTCTAACTATAAACTTTATCAAAAAGGAAAGTTTTAAGTCTACTACTAAAAATCGAGAGGGTGTCTGCCCCCAACCTTTAAACCTTTCAGCATTAATGCTGCCTTCACAGATACTGGGACAGTTACCCATGATGCATTTGTGTGTGTTGTTGATGTGTGACTTTGTCTTTGCATGGTAGAGTTTGAACTGTCACTTGTAGATGTAGTGATGAACTGTGTTAACTGACAATGGTTTTCTGAAGTGTTCCTGAGCCCACGTGCTAATATCCTTTACACAATGATGTGGGTTTTTAATGCAGCGCCGCCTGAGGGGTCAAAGGTCACGGCCATTCAATGTTGGTTTTGGGCCTTGCTGCTTACGTGCAGAGATTTCTCCAGATTCTCTGAATCTTTTGATGATATTATGGTCTGTAGATGATGAAATCCATCAATTCCTGCAGTTGGACAAAGTTGAGAAACATTGTCTGATAATTCAATCTTTTGGTTTCTTGTAGTTGTTTTGGTTTTGTTGCCTTTTAGTGTTTTGCTCCAGTGTTTCTGTGGTTGTTTCCTGGTGTTTCTTGTTGTGATTTTCCCTTGTGTTCACTCTCTATTCCTGTGTTCTTAGTTGTTCTTGAGTTTCCCTCCTGTTTGATTGGCCCTCATGTGTTTCACCTGTGTCTCAGGTCACACCTGTGTTTGATTCGTCCTTTGTCTGTATCGTCCTTGTCTTGAGTTCAGTTTCTTGTAGGTGTGTTGTCAAGTTCTTGTCTCCTGTGTCTCTGGCTGTGTCTTAGATTTTCTATTTTCATGAGGTTTGGGACTTTTGAGTTTATTTCTAATAAATCCTTTTGGGTTAAATTCTGCTATCGGCTCCACCTCGACTGGTGTTTCTCACGATACCTGACACATTGTTGTTAAACTGTTGGACTGTTTGCTCACGCAGTTGTTGACAAAGTGGTGAACCTGGCTCCATCTTTGCTTGTGAAGGACTGAGCCTTTTGGGGATGATGCTCCTTTTATACCCAATCATGACACTCACCTGTTTAAATCAACCTGTTCACCTGTGGAATGATCCAAACAGATGTTTTTGCAGCAACAGCAACTTTAACAGACTTTTCTTCAACCTGTGCAAGATTTTTAGGAACGAGACGCAGCATCAAACTCAAAATGAAGGAATATTTGCACAAAAACAATCTTGTCTTTGTGGTGTATTGAATTGAATATTGGTTAAAGGATTTGAAAATCATTGTTTTCTGTTTTTATTTAACGTCCTAACTTCCCTGGAGGTGGGTTGTTGTTGTTTCTTTTACGCTGCAGACTTTTGTTCGCCCGTGTGTGTGTGTTCTTTGTTTCCAGTTTGCAGGTTTAAAGAAACTACAGTTGTAAATTGATGTGTTAAAGCAGCAGAGCTCTGTTTGACTCTCTCATAAAAACCTTAGAGCAGAGACAGAGACGCTTCAGTTGATTTTCTTACGTGTGACAAATCAAACCATTTGTTGTGTCAGGTCGTTCACTAAAGGAGAAAATCAACATTTACTATCCTCCGCTATCGACTGCAATCTCCTGTAATGTGGTGTTCACAGTCAGGTGAAGCTCCACACATCAGGACGAGAGCGCAGGTCGTAGATTGTCGTCCTGACTGTTGGAAATGTGCCATTATTACAAACCGCTGCCTGCAGCTTTTCATCAGACGCTTCACTGAGGCTGCGTCCATTACTCTCTGTGATGTTTAACCCACATACCAGGAAAAAAGCTCAACCACACCGTCTTCATTTCTGCAGGTGAAATAACCACGGAGAAAAACACTTTACTGCCTCTCTGACGGTTGATTAGGACGTAAAACCTGAGTGAGACAAAGGTTTTTAGTGAGACAAACCTGAAGAAACTGGGGCAGATATCTGAAAATCTGTAAAAACCTTTAATGTCACTTTCAGCAATTTTTATGTTACATTTTCACTGATTTAAAGATCTATCACAAACAAGAGATCCATGATAAACACATGAAGTAAAAACATATTTGTGATTTCAGAGACTTTTGTGACTGGTAACAGGCGACAACCTTACAATCGCTGCAAAGCTTCTGTTCAAACTTTTTCCAAATTTCTTCTCTGAGTTTGGTGCAGAAAGATTTTCAACAGCATGAAAACAAAACACAAACATTTATAACCAAACTGCTCAGGGAGAGCAACAACTTTCACGCTGACGTTCAATGAACTCTGGGATACGTGGAGCTGTGAACCCTGAGACAAAACCTGAAATAAAACTGGATTCATCATTTGGAGGAGACTCTGAATTAGACGGTTTTTAATGCAGCGCTACGACCAAACTGCTCTATAAACCCAGGATCTGACCCAGCACGTGTGTGTGTGTGTGTGTGTGTGTGTGTGTGTGTGAGTTAATTACAGGATCTGCAGCAGCTGTTGTGTCTGAGGTGTTTTCTCCTCAGTTCTTCTTTGTTCTGGGTGAAGATCAGAGTCAGTGGCTGTTTCTAAACCTCCTACTTCCACATGTCGTCTGTAGTGTGACTGTTTTGTTGGACCTCAAATCAGCATATGATGAGACCTAAAGACAAAGTCCTTCACCTCGACTACCAAAAAAGATTACAAATTGAAATAGTATTTATTTAGGTACTCTTGTAAAGTCAGTAATTAAGTGGTGTAGTTAGTCACCTCTTCAATGTCCTCGTTATTTTCATCTATTCAATTTAATCTTGTTAATGAGATACAAAGGAAAATAAATATACGAACTTAAGCATGTGAAGGAAGTTGTAATTATTTTGAGAATTTTTATGGTTTTTTCATTATTTTTAGTGGTTCAAGGAACATTTTTGATTCATTTAGAAAAACAACAAATTCAGGGAGAGATTAGAGTCCTGATTTTATCACATTTGTAAAGGTATAAAAGTTTATTACAGCAAAATCACCATATTTGATTTTTTATCTTGCACCAAAAGTTATCGTGTATTGAAAATAAATCTGAAACCAACTGACTTTTTATTTTTCCAGCTGGTGTAAAAACTGCGTCCTCATTACCCACGTAGGCTGTTAGTGTAAAATAAAAAGTGATAAATGATTTAGGGGCTTTTATGAATTTGGTAAAAGTAAACAGCTCTTTCATGATGAAGTGAGCAGATTTACCGCTGTTTCTTTCCTGTCACTTCACTTTTATCTCTGGGACNACAAGGAGCAACATGTTATCTGGAGGAGATGGAGCTTTGAAGCTGCTCTTTGAGGTTGAACTTCAAAGAAGGTGAGGAGCTGATGAAGGTGGTGACTTCTCACCATCGCACGCAGCAACAAGGAGGAAACACGCCGCCTCTGATGGAAATATTCATGCTACGCAGAGACGCTCGTGTGTCGTTCTTCTGATGCAGCGTGTGAACAAAGTATCAGAGACAACATCAGGTCAAACACTCGCAGAAAAGAAGCAACAAGCGCCAGGAATGAACCATTTATTTTCAATATTGCAATTGTGATTTCTTTGTTGAATTACTTCTAAGTCATATTTAATGTTTTAGCACAACAACATTTCTTTTTGACTGTTTAACCAATTTAAGTCACTTTTCACTCTTTTGCAACTTTTAGAACATTTTTCTTTGCTTCTTAACAACTAGTTTTCAAGTTTTATCTCAACTTTCTTGTCACTTTTTGTTGCCTTTGCTCATTTTTTATGACCACTTTTTGCTTTTTGGTAACTTTTTTTCATCTTTCGTCTTTATCCCTTCTGTTTCCCAAGTTTTCTTCCAACTTTCTCCTCATTTTTTGTTGTTGCTTTTTGGCAATTTTTTGCAACCTTATTTTATTCCGCAACTCTTTGCTGTTTTCCCCATTTTCACAAGACTGACTTATTGCCACTTTTTGTCACTTTTATCACCAATTCTTTCTACCTTCTGACTATTTTTCAAGTTTTCCTCAAACTTTCTTGTCATTTTTTTGTTGCTTTTTGTCCATTTGTACCAATTATAGCTGATTTTGTCTTTTTTTGCTTAATTTTTTTCTTCCTTCTGGCTATTTTTCCAAGTTTTCTTCCAATTTGTTTGCCATTTTTTGTTGCTTTTTGTTGATTTTAACCCGTTGCCACTGTTTCTCATCACTTTCTTCACCATTTTTTCTACTTTCTGATTATTTCTTAAAAGTTTTTATCAAACTTTCTCCTCATTTTTTGTTGCTTTTTGTCCATTTGTACCAATTACCACTGATTTTGTCTTTTTTTCCTTCATTTTTTTCTTCCTTGTGACTATTTTTCCAAGTTTTCTACTAGTTTGTTTGCCATTTTTTGTCACTTTTTGTTCATTTTAACCCATTGCCACTGTTTTTCATCACTTTCTTCACCACTTTTTCTACCCGCTGACTATTTTTGAAAGTTTTCTGTAAACTTTCTCATCATTTTTTTGTTGCTCTTTATTCATTTGTACCAATTCCTTCTAATTTTGTCACTCTTTTTCATTTCTTTTCTACCTTCTGCTTATTTTACAAGTTTTCTCCCTATTTGTTTGCCATTTTTTGTTGCTTTTTGTCCATTTAATCCATTGCCACCTTTAGTCACTTTATCACACATTTTTCACCATTTTTGCCCCAATTTTTGAAGTTTTCCCTCAATTTTAGTCCAGTTGTAGTAAGTGCCCTGTTTCTTGACATTTTCTACAATTTTTGCTCCTTTCTGAGTAGTTTTAGATTTTACCCACTTTGCTTTTTGTCTATTATTATTGATTGCCACTGTTTTTTTGTCACTCTTTTATCACAAAACGTTTGATTTATCGTCCAATCAAAGCATCTCTGTGAACTCACTGTGTGTGACTTTTTTAGCGCAAAGAATTTGGATTTACTTCTCTGAATAAAAACATATACACACATATAAATGATTGAACAGAGGATGTGTATTTTCCTCTGAAGTGAGAATCCTGAATCCTGTACAGGCTGATAAAAACAGAAAACTGAAATGATGAGAAAACCTGGAACAAAAATGAGAAAGAGAAAAACAAAGCAGAAGCTTTTGTGGTAGATAACAGTCATTTGTCTAAACTAGCTTCAGATTATTGTTGTGAGCACTGAGTGAGACTTTTGCCAAATTTCCGGTAAATCCAGTTAGAGCTGATCCAAATGGATGGAGGGCGTTTGAAAATGAGAGACAGGTGTGACAATCAACCTCAGGTCATGATCATTACGCCCAATTACTCTAAATGAGTCTGTTCGAAAACCTCCACACAAAGTTTGCTGCACGTTCTCTCTCTCTTTCTGCTTCAAAGCTACAACACGGATCCAAACTTCACAGAGAATCCTATAGAAGAACGTTACTGCCAGTTAAAGAAAAACTTCCAAGCATCGGAAATGTGAAAAAACTAAGACTGTTTTCCAAACCTCCTCCTACTTCTGCTGAAATTCAGTTTGTAGTATCAGTTTGTGAAAACTTGGTAGATCTGTAGTAAACTACAAGTTCCCGGATGTTTCTACTGATCCGGGAAAATTTCTCAGTCTGTAACGGACCAGTCTACCTGGCGTACTGTTTCCCACAATGCACGGCGCTAATGGCGTTTGTCAGTTTGGGGGCGCTCAGGTTGAGGTGAATTACTGACACCTACTGGAATAAATCAGCTCAACTACAACACAACAACAAAAATGTGAAACGGTCCCAGAGATAAAAGTGAAGTGACAGGAAAGAAACAGCGGTAAANTCCCGGATCAGTAGAAACATCCGGGAACTTGTAGTTTACTACAGATCTACCAAGTTTTCACAAACTGATACTACAAACTGAATTTCAGCAGAAGTAGGAGGAGGTTTGGAAAACAGTCTAAGTTTCTCTGTCTCTAAGAGCTAAAGGTTCCTGAAGGCAACACAGACACATGGAGACAGTTACAGAGTGAAACTTCACATTAATGAACCTTTAATCAGAGTGAAGGAGGAGCTGTAAATACTGAGCATCAGTGTTAGAGATAGAGTCAGTGAGGGGGGGTTAATAACCTCTGCCCCTCCTGTCTCACCCTCTTCACCCTCTCACATTAATCAGATCTGCTGTGGGGGGGTCACTGAGCTGAGCTGGGGGGTGGGAGCAGAGGTGGAGCAGTGATGGGGGGTCAGAGCCTGCAGAGACAGAGAGAAACAGAGAGAAACAGAGACAGAGCTGAAGCTGCTGCGTCTCACTGAGCTGAGTTGAAGTGCCCCTGAGCAAACGCTTAACCTCAGTGTGAGGCCACGAACACACACGAGGAAAACACACTTTATTTTATTCATTTAGTCCTGTCGTCCACATGAAACCACAGTTTTAACTCACAACTTCATTTTGATCTTTTCTTCCTAGTTTCCATCATTTCCACTTCACGTTCGTTGACCTGGCTCAGTTTTTCCTCAGATTATATTTTATTTTCTTTTATCAGGTAACAGCTGGTTGAAGATGAGTTGAAGTTACTGCAGTTTTCCTTCAGTGATGATGTGAAAAAGGGAAAAAAGTAAAAACTCTGAGAGGGTTAAAGACTGGAGGAGTGTTTCTGTCGCTCCATTAGAATAGAAGTTGGAATAGAATAGAAGTTTATTGTCTGACACAAAGGTGACAGAAATGCATCTTTTAACAGACCTCAGTTGCATCAAAGACACATTCACCATCACACTTGTACACACATACAGAACAAGAACTTTAAAAGAGTAAAAAATCCACATCCTCCTGGTTTATGGGAAAACCTTTGCTGTTGGGATGAATGATTTTTTATAGACTGCATTGATCGTTTAGTTTCTCCGTTTTAAATCAAACCTGATCTAAACTTTGGAAAAGAGGCTTTCATGAGATAAAGTGGAAAGTGATATTTGAAAAGAAAGTGCAGCTTTTAGCAGAGTGAGTCACTGATAAAGAGAAAATCATTAGTTTGATAAAAGGAGCCCAAGGCTGAAGAAGCATCACTGAGGTTTGGAGACTTTAATTATTTCTGCTTTCTCTCAGACTCAGGTTCAGGGGGGGGTTGGAGGGTTTGGAGGGTTTAGGGGGGGTTGGTGTTTTAGTGAATCAGGCTGCAGGTTTTTTTGTTCAGAGGTTCAGTTGTGGGCCTCAGCGACGCTCCACTCTCTGGTTCCTCCTCCCAGAATGCACCTCCCTGTGACTCTCAGACCCTGGACGCTCCTCTACACGAGTCCTCGTTATTTCTGTTGTTGTAAAGGCGCCGATCGATGCGTGTGAAGACGTCGCGGCGCTGAGAGCAGCGGGCTGAGGCTGGAACTGTTGAATGTTTGAGGCGAGACGGCGGCGGCGGTGGCGAGATGGAAAGGCGTTCTGTTGTCATCTCTCCTTTGTATCGATTCGTTCTCTTTTCTGCTGCCGCCCTTGAGGCTTCAGTCCTAAATTGATTAATAACAGCGTGGAACGTGACTCAGTTTGTTTTTGATGCTGCGGTGACCAAGGTGAGGAAAACAGAGATTTTTGAAGGACGCCACCGTTTTCTCTGGCTGCTATAAATTATTTATGTCTCCGCTCAAACGAGAGTCGAGCTTTTCAGAAAAACAACGTAACCGTGGTCTCAGGGTTTGACACATTGGCTTCTTCTGTTATTTTTGTTTATTAAGAAACATCATAAAAACCAGCAACTGTGTGTTTCCTGTGTCAAGGCTGAAACCATGAAGTTTATGAGTTTGAGAAAATTAGCTCCAAGAAAAAAACAGTTTTCCTTTTCTAATGAAGTTGGGACATTGTTTTTAATGTAATTAAAACCAGAAAACAATGATTTGTAAAATCTGTTTGACTGAATTCACAACAAAAACAAGATCAGGAAAAAAGAAATCAGCTTCTTCAACTTTCACAGTCTTTGTCTTAATCAAACAGTCAATTAATTTATCAACTTTTATATATTTAATACCTTTCATACAAATAAAATGTTCAAAGTGCTTCACAGTGATTGAACAACAAAACAGGAAGAGAGAAAAATCATATTTGGAGAAAATATTTTACAGTAGAGACTAATGTACACCATTAAAATATATTCTAAAAGTGTAGAAATAATAAAAAAGCAAAGATATGAAATAGAAATAAGACTGTAAATAGATCAGATAAATAAAAATGACATAATACAGGGTAAGAATATATGATAATAACTGTGGTAAATATTTACAAAAAACAATAAATAAATAGATAAAAGTTTATCAGTTTGAACAGTAAATATGTTGTTTTTCTGGTGAATTGAACACAGGTTTAACAGGATTTATAAATCTTTGTTTTCTGCTTTAGCATCTCTGTTTTTGTGTTTTTTCCTCTGAAAGTGTCTCCTGAAGGATTCAGGTCACGTCCCTGTTACCACAGTAAAAAAACACTGAGAGAGTGTTGAGTCACGGTTTCATCAGCCGTGTTTAAAATTCTCTGAGCTTTGGGGAAATGAGAGGAGACGTTGTCGTGTGTGTGAGTTTATTTAGTTTCTTTAGTTTCTCTGTGTGAACGACAGCAGGCGGCTTCGCTGCTTCGGTGAAACTCTGCGTCCGTCACTAACTTCACAGCTTCGCCGCCTTTTCTCATCCTTCAGAGAGAAGAAGAAGCTGAGACGTCGTATTTGTTCAGCGGGGAGGAGAACTGAAATAAAACAACATCCAGAGATAAAGTCTGAGAGCAGAAAGACTCAGCTCCTCTGGAACAGAAAAGA
Organism: Thalassoma bifasciatum; assembly: GCA_008086565.1. Lineage (NCBI taxonomy): Eukaryota > Metazoa > Chordata > Actinopteri > Labriformes > Labridae > Thalassoma > Thalassoma bifasciatum. Next base: position 17,017 of record RPOG01001614.1, on the reverse strand, counting down.
CTTTTATGTTTTTAACATTTAGACGACGACGTCTCTGCCTCTGATGGAGCGAAGGGTCCAGTTTATTTACAGTGTTGGAGTTTCCTGCTGAGCTGCTGCTGCTGTGGACACATCTACACTGAAATATCTTCTTTATACAACACTCAGAGTCAGAACAGCAGACACGTTTAAAGAGGGGGCACTCTGCTCTTTAAGTCTTTATTTTGTCCTTTTGGAGCACCCGTAGAATCTGAGTCACAGCTCACAACAATCCCTGTTTTCCTCTGGAGCCTTTTAGAAAACTAAAGTCATAGAAGCCACTTTCAGCCAGTTAAAAAAAATACAATTTAAGATTTATAGGATGAAAAGTCAAAATTTGGACATGTTTTTTCAAAATTATGACATACAAAGTTCTAAATGTTAAAATAAAACATCAAAAGTTTTGGATGTTTAAGTTAAAATTCAGAGATCAAGGTGGCTGTAGACTGTTGTAATGTGCTTGAAGAGGATAAAAATAGTCCAAGTTCACAGCGTTAGAAGTAGATAAAGACGCTATAGTTTAGTTTTATTCTTTAGTTTTATTCTTTAGTTTTATTCTTTAGTTTTGTTGCAGTAAAGTTCAGGTGTTTTTTTTTCCTGCAGCTTTAAATCAAAACCCTGAAGAAGAATCTGCAGAACATTTCCATCAACACACACCTGAGCACAACACAATAATCCTGCAGCACCTTATCCATTAGAGCATGTTTACCCATCCACCTGTGATACCCAGCATCCATCACACCACCACACACACACACACACACACTCACACACACACACTCACACACACACACACACAGGCCCATCGTTCAGCCACACCTCCTCCCACCTCTCCACTTTCCTCACCTCGTGCTTTCACACCCCCTCCCTCGCTGATAGCATCTCTGTCTCCTGCAGAGGAAATGTCTTCCTCCGCCGCTTCCTTATCGCGGGAACAATGTGGCGGCGTGCGGTGACAGGAGCGTCTTATCAGCAACACAATGCACCAGAGGAGACACAATGGCAAACAATGATGCACTGACTCATAATACGCCTCATTCAGCCGCAGCCAAGGAGAATCAAACTACTCCACCTCAACGCCACGACAACGCCACCTCAACGCCGCTACACCGCCACACCAGCGTTTACTGATGATGGTATTCAGCTCAGGCCTTTGTTTGTGTCTGTGGGTCTGCACCAGAGCAAGACACTTAACCTTCAACTGAGTCAACACACACACACACACACACACACACACACACACACACACACACACACACACACACACACTAACTACGTCTGTTTGAACTTGTGTTTCTAAAGCGTCAGAATCAACTTTTTCACCTGTGGAGTCAAAACTCAGTTATCAAACACCGTCACCGTCTTCTGAGGAGAAATGTGATAAAAAATAAAATAATTCAGAGCAAAACAAACTGTTTTTAGGGCTGAAGATTTACAAAAAAGATCTTATGTGATTATTTCCTTTATTATGATTTAAGGTGAAATTATTTGAAGGTTTGTGTGTTGTCATCAGTTTTATTGGGCCTTGGGAACATTTTACTTCTTCCTGACTGTTCAAAGTTTCTCCCAAATTTTTTTTCTTTTTGGCCAATTTTTACTACTGTTGTCACTTTCCAACATTTTTCCAAAATTCTGACAATTTTTCAAGTTTTCTCCCAACAGTCTCTCCATTTTTTTGTCGATTTATATCCGTTGTAGTCACTTGTCACTCTTCACTATTTTTGCTTCCTTCTGATAATTTTCCAGTTTCTTCCATTTATCTTGCCAATTTTTGTGGTTTATTGTCAATTTATTTATTTATTTTTCACTTTTTTCTGCCACTTTTGGACTATTTTTGTTACTTTCTGACGATTTTCCTGAGTTTTCTTCCAACATTCTCACCAATGTTGTGGCTTTATGTCCATTATAGTAGTTTTTCACTATTGTTGTCACTTGTCACTCATTTTTTGCCACTTTTTCTACTTTCTGACTATTTTCCAAGTTTTCTCCAAACATTCGTACCAATTTTTGTGGCTTTAAGTCCATTTTAGCCACTTTTCACTCCTTTTTTGCCACTTTTGAACCAAGTTTTGCTTCTTACTGACTATTTTCCAAGATTTCCCCAACATTCTCCCCATTTTTTTGTCAATTTATGTCCGTAGTCACTTGTCACTCTTCATTATTTTTTGCCACTTTTGGACTATTTTTGCTTCATTCTGACAGTTTTCCCAGTTTCTTCCAATTATCTTGCCAATTTGTTGTGGTTTAATGTCAATTTATCTATTTATTTTTCACTTTTTTCTGCCACTTTCTGACTATTTTCCCAAGTTTTCTTCCAACATTCTCGCCAATGTTGTGGCTTTATGTCCATTTTAGTAATTTTTCACTATTGTTGTCACTTATAACCATTTTTGCTTCCTTCTGACAATTATCCAAGTTTCCCCTGATAATCTTGACAATTTTTGTGTCTTTATGTCTATTTTTAGTCACTTTTCACTCATTTCTCTGTCACTTTTGAACCAGTTTTGCTTCCTACTGACCATTTTCCAAGTTTACTCCAAACATGCTCACCATTATTTTGCTGCTTTTTGACCATTTTTTCCACCTTAAACTTATTTTTATTGCTACTTCTTGCCACTTCCTGAGGTAGTTTTTAGTTTGTGGTCTGGTTGAGTAACTTAAGCAGAAAACATCTGCTGCAAAAATACTGTCTCTGGTATTCTGACATATTTCAGGTTAAAGAAATATTGCACCAGACCATGATGTGGTTAAATCTAGTTTGCGTGAAAGTTAATTGAAGTAAGAAATGTTAATGTGTCAGTTAGTTGAATAATTCTCAAACACTTTAGCTGGAATGGAAGCAACAAAGTTTCTACTCTGCAAAGATTCTCCACCGTCATCAGGTTTATGATTTTCCCAGTGAAAGTCTGAACCTCAGATTAGTCTCAGAAATTATGACTGGACTAAGTTGATCAGTGTTAACCCTTTAACTTCCTCCTCTACAGAATAGTTTAGCACATTTACTGTTTCTATATTTCAAAAAGAGAAGTTTCTAACCTTAACTCTAAACTCAGATGAAGTATGTGATGGATCTTGAGCCTCAAAAACTTTTGTTTTGTTTCACGAACGCAGTTGAGTTGTTGACACGACATCGTAGAGACTTTTTTTTATTTCATATTAGATGAATGTTTTGTTTTACCTGTTGGTTTTCACTGTGTAGGTTTGTTAATTCTGCAGGTTTTCTCTCTCAGAGCTCCGTGTCTCTGAGGCTGAAGGTGTGAAACTCTCTCACCTGCTGACGGCGTCTGCACCTGGACTCTGAGCTTTTCCTTCTGTGTGTTTTTATCTTTGTTCTGTGAGTCTGAGCTCAGTCATGGTGAAGTCAGTACAAACAGACCTGACTCTCTGACATGAACACTGACATGTTTTATCTGATGCAAAACAAGGTTATAAGATTATAAACTGGCTGTGACGCTGTGACCATGAAACCCTCGGTGGATGAATGAGCTTTTGTTTGTTTCCTCATCGTTCAGTGTTTGTGTGTCAGTGTTTCCAGCTCGTTCCAAGGTTAAACAGTCCATTTAGCCCTGAATTACACCTGATCCAGGCCTGGAACTCCTCCATCTGCAGAACAGGTGTGTGTGTGTGTGTGTGTGTGTGTGTGTGTGTGTGTGTGTGTGTGTGTGTGTGTGTGTGTGTGTGTGTGTGAGTCCAGAGCTTCGTCTGAGGAGGAAACTCTCTAAAAAGATCAATTTCCCCTTTTCTGTCAGAGAGCGTTTAAGGTGAAGCTGCTTCTTCCCGGTGTTTGGCTGATCTCCTTTTCCCCAGAGGGAGCAGTTAGAGATGAGCCGCTGAAATCCCCGTCGATACGTCTGGTCTCAAACAGCCGCCGTGAAAACTTCAGGGAGAAGATGAGACGCCGCAGCTTTGAGGAGCGTAAACCAACACACATTCGTCTTTACACGCTGTAATAGAGAAGAGANTGGTTTCTGCTGCACATCCTTTTATCATAATAACAACTTGATTCTGGTGTCCAACACTCTCACACACACACACACACACACACACACACACACACACACACACTCTCTCTCACACACACACACACACACACACCCTGAATCATAAACTAGTGTTTTATCACTCCTTGAATACACACTCTCCGTTCAGCCATGTCGATGTTTCTCGTCTATTTTTCCTGCTTCTTTCTTTCCTCCCTGTCATTTCACTCTCTTCTTTTTTTCCAATTTGCTTTTTTCTTCTCTCTTCTCTTTTTCTCCTCCTTTCACCCAGTTTTCTATTTGCTTTACTCATCGACATTACTTACATACCCATCCCATTTTCACCCCCTCACTTTTCTTTTTTCCTTCTTCTTTCTCACTCATTTCCTCAAACTGTCTCTTTTTCACTCATCGTTCCATCGTTGCCAGTGACGACTCAGATACAAGAAACTTTATTTGTCATCGCACGCGTCACGAGCACAAAGCAACAAAATTTAATTACAGTTTCATCCAAGAAACGTAAAAAGACAGTGACATAAAACAGGGGGAGGAGAAGAACGGGAGAACTGTGGAGCCCTGTTTCATTAGATAAGGAAAAAGAGTACAAGAGGGAGGAAGAGGGGGAAAAAGCGAATCCCCTAACCTTAATAAACCGTCACGACAAAACTCAAGGACTTTCATTGTTTCCTGTAACAATAATGAAACCAGTTGTTTAAAGTTGGATCAAAAAGCAGGTGGAGGCAGCAGAAGTAGATAAAAAGTGAATTTTGCAGAAAGGAGGTTTCGAAAAATGTTTTTTATGTTTTTGTTTTAAAAAACTAAGGTGATTTCTGATGCTGATCTAAGGCTTTCCTGCTTTAATTTCACCAACATTCATAGTTAATCATGAGGAAACTCTAACAAAACACCAGACAACCTTCTCTGCAGCTTTTCTTTATAAAAATGTTTGTTAGAGCTGATTGTTTGTCACAGTTAGAAATGTGAACCATTAACACTTAGAACTTTTATTCCTCAGCTTTTAACCCACCATGAGACTCGGCTCTGTTTTAGTGTTTTATGGTTTGTTTTTGTTTTACTTTTTGTTTTTATTGTTCTTAAATTTGTTTTTAGGAACAATGAAACAATAACACAAGTGTTTATATCTGATTTTTATCTTTGTTTCAGTGTTTCTGTCCATACATGTACAGCACTTTGTTTTCAGCTATGATTGTTTTTAAAGTGCTCTATAAATAAAGTTGAGCTGAGTTGAGAACTGATACAGGAACCAGTACCAACGTTTAACAATACCAATTTCTGGTACTTTAGTGAGTGTTTATGTGGTAATAAATAAATGTTTGTTTGCTTTTTGAGCAGATGTTTCGTGTCTCCTCTAAGGTCAAGTGGCAGGTCACCAAATAAAGAAAAGTATAAGTTAATGGAACTGACATTTCTGGGATTTGTTTCATAATTTTCAAAATCTCTAACCAAAACTGAAGTAAAATTGCACAGTTCCAACAAATAAAGTGTTGATTTGCTCCATCACCTCCACAGTTTCTCCAACAGCAAAGACCTTTAGATGCATGGTGTTAATCTCATGGTGCAGTTTTGAAATTGGTGACTTCATTATTCTATAAGTTTCTGTAGCAGTTTCCTGTTTCTCCAGTAAATAAACAGATTTGTTGTCTTAACTGTAGATATCTGAGGAAACTCTCCTCACTCCTCAGGACCTGCAGCCTCCTCCTGTTCATCTCTGAGCCGTTTCATTGAGCACATATTTATTAAAGAGCTGATTTGTGTTAAATATTAATTAAAGAGTTGTTTGTCAGCCTGCAGCCCCTCAGCGTTTCTCTCTCTCGTGTTGGGAACAGAAAGTCTGTTTTGTTCTTTTTTCTTGCTTTGGTCATCAGTTCCACTAATCAAAGCTGCTGCCACGCGCTCAGCGGGGGGCCGTTAGCTCCGGCTCCCCCCATGAATATGCAGAAAGTAACTCATTATCATTCCTCCGTCTCGCTCCGAGGACGGTCTGACAGATTACATAACGGCTGCTCCGTGCTGGAGAGGACGCACTGAGCACGCTCAGATCCAGGGTTTGGACAGAGGAAGGAAAAGACGAAGAGTTTCTGACTGAATCATGAAGCTGTGCTCAGATTTCATGGAAACACGAGGCTGAAAATGGATAAAACGTGTGGTCACGTCTCTCTGCAGCTTTAAACTTTACTGAGAATGCAAATTATCCTCCGTGGTTTATCTTTGGAAATGTCAACAATCAGTTATCCACAACAGATTTCTCACTACAACAAAAACATTATTAAAAACATGTTTCTCTAAATCACTCTGTCACAGAAACATCATGTTCATAAGTGAAGATTCTGCAAAGAAACATCAGGGACGCACAGATCGACGAACACGCTGAAATTCACTGAGCAAACTGCAAAAACTGAAGTGAAATCAAGTGTTTTAGTCTTATTTTTGGTAAAATTTGTCTTTTTATTCTCAACACAAGCCAAATTCAACTGAGCAGTCCAGAAAATACATCTGTCTTCAAGATATGTAGAGACAAAAGTGACGTCTGAATTGCTTGAAACAAATAAAAAAGAAATCAACCAATGGAGTAAGAAAAAAGTTTATTGTATTGAGACTTTATTTGCGTTTCAGGAAACTTGACGAGCAAGTTGTTCTTCCCCCATATGCAGATGATATTTTTTCTTCGTACGAATCATAAAAACACATTTTTACCAAAAACTAGACACAAACACTTGCTTAGATCACAGTTTTTCCAGTGCAGACTCAGAGAAATAATCTCCTCCAGGTTTTTGTGTCCTTGAATTAAAAGTGGTAAACCCTCCTTTAGATGGCGCTGTTGAGCAGACAGACTGGTGTGTCAGCTTTTTTAGTTCTGGTGGAAAGTATTTCTTTTAATCCCATGTGTAAATTTAATCACTCTGTATAAACAAACAGGCGTTGTTTTGGTCTTTGAACATCTTAACTCAGACATCTTTCTGATTATTTCTCCTCTCTCGTCCTTGATGGTTTGTTGTTCTCTCTGAGGAGTTTAGTGAACGACATGGTGAAAGAAAACATTTCTCTCTGTCTCTGCGTCGCGTGGCCTTCTTCTCTGAACACAACAATAAAGTGATAAACCTGTGAGGGAAGATTTCTCTGCAGCAGGAAACAGATTCACAACAACAGCTGCTCGTTATCAGCCTGAGAGCAAACGTGGATCAAACTCTACAAAAACTGAAATCTAAGAAAGTCATTTTGTCTTATTTTTAGTCAAATTTGTCTAATTATTCTTGATTTGAGCCACATTCACCTGATAAATCCAGGAAAATGTCTCATTTCAAGTTTTTTAAAGACAAAAATGAGGTGTGAATTGCTTGTAACAAGTAAAAAAATCAGCCAATGGGATAAGATAAAAGATTCTTGTTTTAAGACATCTTTATAATTTCAAGAAACTTTACGAGAGAATTTTTCTTTTCTCACTGTCAGATTTTTTTGACTTGTTACAAGCAATTCACACCTCATTTTTGTCTTTAAAAAACTCAAAATTAGACATTTTTATAAATGAACTGATTGTGTCAAAAGCTGTTTTCAGGTCCACGATTACTCCAACTGAATTTGATCTTTAGCATTTGTGATTTCTTTGATTGATTTTGTTTTTATTGTGAATGTTTTCTTCCTGTTTGTCTCCAGCTTCACCTTCACCTTAAGCAGGTGTTTGTGTTGAGTTTCTGCTCAGTCGCTGCAGCGTGTTTGGCTCTAACCCTCCTGACAGACATAAATTCACCTGCTGGCTTCGCTTTAATCAAAATGGATTGACTAAAACAAGCGGGAGTCTGTTCCTGAGGATTGAGTGTGAGGGTCAGGGCTTCAGTCTGAGGTTAATCCTTCAGTCTTTGCTGCAGAGGCTTCAGGGCCCACAGGTTTAACTCAGGATCAACTTTCTTTTTCATTTTACACCACACTGGATTCACTTCCACACACTCTGCAGCAGCAGTTCAACTTCAAACCAAACCTTTTTAAAAAGCCTTTTCTCTTTCCCAGGATGCAGCGCTGCAAACATTTCCGTCCTCGCTGACTAAAAATGAGGCTAAATGAGGGTTAGGAGCCTGTCTTTGCTGGAAAATGCCTTCTGGAGCACAGCTGAACAGTAATCTTTGTGGCAGATGCACCAGAGAGGCGCACAAGTCATAAAAACACGGCGTCTGCCAGAGGCCTCGTACTGAATCACTGCACTAAAGCAGAAATGTATTAATAAAAGAGAATTTGCTTGCTCGTGCAATCTGTGCGGATGAAGTGAGACGAGATAAATGAGAAGCATCCTCTGCTTCCTCCAATGTGCCCTTGCGGTATTATTACCGGGGGATTTGGCTGATGATGTCCTCATCCTCGGCGCCGGGTAATGAATGAACAAGTAGTCGTGGAGAGTTTGGCTGGAGGACGGCGACAGGCCGCACTTTCCCCGTCACAAACCTGACAGGATCTTCTCTCTGAGAGAACGTACCTTTCTTCAACAACTCTTCTCCACTAAACCTCTAATTCACCGTGTCAGACGCCAAAGTGACGGCTCCGAAAGTGACGGCTCCGAAAGTGACGGCTCTGAAAGTGACGGCTCTGAAAGTGACTCACACGGTTCCTCAACGTTTAATTAAAAACCACACAGCTGCCACAACAATGTGTCTGCTGCCGGCGTGAGCTGGCAGACGAGCATGGATCCAATCACATCAGAGTCTGATAATGATGATGATGCTTTTCACTCTTTCTTCACTCCACAGGCACAAACTGACTTAGGCTGATGAGAAACGCTGTCATCGCTCTTAAAGGGCCGGTGCATCTCCAGCCAGACTCCTCCAGGTGTGATAACTCTCTCTTAAAGTCACGTTATCTCTGGATGTTACGCTGAACCTGCTTCATGTTTCCTGTGTTTGACCTTTGACCTTCTCTCAGAGCAGAGAGACGACGTCATGAAGACTCATTTATGTCACAAACAGCTCGGTGTTTTGGACGATTGTAGAGTCAGGAAGAAAGTAGGACAACACTTAGAGCCCAGAGCTGCTGCTGTCACATCATCTGTGTGTGTGTGTGTGTGTGTGTGTGTGTGTGTGTGTGTGTGTGTGTGTGTGTGTGTGTGTGTGTGTGTGATTGAGCGGTCAGACTGAGCCCCAGCTCTAACCTGCTCGGTGATAATTGTGGCCTTTCATCAGCGTCTCAGCCTCCTGACTGATCCAGATGGTGCTAACGGCTCCTTGTTCTCCTTGTTCTCCTTGTTCTCCTTGTTCTCCTGCTCAAACACAAACTCCATGAATATTTGAATATTACAGCGGAGCAGCAGCAGGGACGGGCACAGCGCCACCATCCCACACACCACAACACCTGAGCGGGTTAGAGAGCTGGGTTTGATGTCAGGAGACAGACGGACGGAGTTCAGCTACAGACCAAACGATCCAGGACAAGAGAGGAAAATTTGCTTCTTCTCCTCCCAGTTTGTTGCACAGTCTTATAATCAGGGGTGGAAGTAATTAATTACAAATACTCAGATT
>RPOG01001614.1:0-2500 GCA_008086565.1 Thalassoma bifasciatum | reverse complement strand
TTTTCTGTTTTCTGTGAATTATTGCTTTGTTTGGTTTGACTGAGCTATTTCCTTTATATGTTATAATTGTCATTTGTTAGACTGTCTTTAAACACATCAGACCTGCTGCACAGTAGAAACATGAGACACGAGCATCTTTGCTCTCTTCTCTCTCTCTCTCTCTCTCTCTCTCTCTCTCTCTCTCTCTCTCTCTCTCTCTCTCTCTCTCTCTCTCTCTCTCTCTCTCTCTCTCTCTCTCTCTCTCTCTGTCTCTCTCTCTCTCTCTCTCTGTCTCTCTCTCTCTCTCTGATGTGACAGATGTCTGATATTTCCCGTTGTTCTGCGANGTGTGTGTGTGTGTGTGTGTGTGTGTGTGTGTGTGTGTGTGTGTGTGTGTGTGTGTGTTTATGTAAGTAACCTCTCGGGATCATGATGGTAATAACTTCCTTTCATTCGTCGCGTCCTTGTCCCATGTCAATTATTTCATTTCACTGAGCTGTGAATGTTTTCTGCTCTGAGGCTCAGTTCTTACACACTGCTGTGCATACACTGGTTTGTTTATATATGTGTGTGTGTGTGTGTGTGTGTGTGTGTGTGTGTGTGTGTGTGTGTGTGTGTGTGTGTATATGCGTAAATGAATGATGCATGTATGATGGTCCATGGATCAGTGAGCAGGACGCTGCTCCATATTGCTCTGGACCTTCACAGTATGTTGGAAATGAAGCGTGAGCTTCGTCTGCTGGTTCATATTCATAAACACAGCTCATATATACACACGTACATACATACATATATAATATGTAATATAATTATATAAATAAACATGAGCCCAGAGCGCGGCTGTGGCAGGGACTTTAGAATTAAAGGTAAATATCACAGGTCGACTGGTTATAGAGTCTTGTTTTGCTGCTTCAGTCTCCTGATATTTAATGAAGATGATGATGATGAAGTTTGTGTCTCTGTTTGTGTCTCTGTCTGGTTCCTCTGCAGACACAGCTGCTGTTAAACCAACTGTTGGATTCATTAGGTTAGAAAGTAAGAAACAACTTTTCAGAATAAAAACCACGGATGATGTTCACCTTTTAACTCCCTCATCGACCAAACAGTTCAGCACATTTCAGTTTGTTTATATTTCAATTAGAGGAGTCTCTAACTTAACTCAAACTGATTTAACCATCTCTACCATTTCATAGAAGCATGTGATCGATCTTGTGCCTCGAAAACTTTTGTTTTGTTGCATAATCACAGTGGAGTTGTTGAAACACTGAAGGCACAAAATGTGTCTTTGTTTTGCATTTTCTTCTTTAAGCTGTTTCATGCAAAATGAATGTTTTGCAAAGGAGCATCGATCACAAGTAAAGATGAATGTGAGAATTATTAGTTATCACACTTAAGATGAGAGATTTTTTTACTTTTTAGGAGTAATTCAGACCTCATTTTTGCCTTTGAATAACTTGAAATAAGACATTTTTATGACCTGGTCTGGTGAATGTGGCTCAAACCAAGAAAAATATGACAATTTTTAATGAATAAGACATAATTATTCGCTTGGATTCCAGTTTTTGCAGTGTGTTGTCTGTCTCTCTGGTGAAAACCTGGAGGCTGGAGCACTTCCATTGTCTGAGTGAATATGCAGCGTTTTCTTCTTGCAGCATGTTTGAACCTGTAGGCCACCGTAGTTTGCAGCTGAACCTACTTTTTAAACCAGTCTAGTGTTTGATGATTTCATATTGTTGCTCAGTCTGCTGGTAAACGCCTGTAGGTGAACAAAAATAAAATCATGTGAAGGTTAAACTCTGCTGACACTGTCATCGCCCTGAAACCTCGTCTCTCTCTTTTGTTTAACGGCGTTTCTGTTCTGGTTCTGCAGTCGAGCGTTCACACGCTGCCTCCATGTTTGACTGTGGTGTTTACCGCCGTCACCTCCCACCTGACGGGGTTGGGGGTGGAGCTGTGGAGCCTCCCACAGGTGTGAGAGAAGTCCCTGAGTGTCTTTAGGTGGAGCATGTGAGGACGCAGCGTCAGAGCTGAAGGATCAGGTTTATTCTGCTGGAACAGATCGTTCTCTCTCAGGTAACTTCACCTGACAGAGTCTGAAGTTACTGAAACTGAAACTCTCAGAATATGATCAAACAGAACAAAAGGTCTTTGTGGAGGAAAAATCTCTGAGACGTAGAATGAGAGAAGAATTCTTAGCGGAGTAATCTGAATATGCAGAATGAGATTAAGGATTATCTGGGGCTGGGAGGGAGTCCTGAACTTTCTGCAGCTGTTCTACCTTAAAGGACCTCTTCTTCTTCTTCTTCTCTTATTTTTTAAGCGTGTGCACAGTGAGCAGCGAGCGCTCCCACTGAGATCAGTGCAGCGTCTCTGAGCTCACAGCTGGAAATTAAAGAGCAGATCAGTCGACTGCATGAGCCGCTCTGAGATAATATATAATACACTGTCAGCTCCTCTCTGTAAAACCAACCACTCAACAGTAAAATAAGTGAGTTAACTCCAAACATTAAAATAATCCACT